>MUZC01004793.1:128881-156107 GCA_002072015.1 Radix auricularia | reverse complement strand
GGGGGGGGGGGGGGGGGGGGGGGGGGGGCTTCAAAAGACCAATTGCATTTATTCATGTTATGTAAAATATCATAATTATGTATAAAAAATTATGATGGTGTTGACAGTGTATATAAATACTTGAAAAGACTTTATGACTCAAATGCTTTCAAAAGAGTATTGCACAAGTACTGGACGCCATGGTGTATTGATTAAATCATTATTTTAGCCAGGGATTCCTATTTTCGTATTTAGAGCTCTTTCAAAATTCTGGTTTTTAGTGGGTCAATTTACATGAAATTTAAAAAAAAAACTGTATATAACATTTTTATTAAAATATGGGCACAAGAACAGCTAGGCAGACCATGATGGCTTGATGTATATTCTGAGAACCTCTGGGATTTTTCCACTGCCAATCTATGAAGCTCAACATGTGTTGATTTTTTGAACTACGTATGTAAAAAATGTATTAGTTGTCTCTTACTTATCCTAGGAATAATACAAAGGACTAATTATTATTTATGTAGTCATTCACATTTGGAACTTTTTGGGGAACTGAGAGGAAGAGTTGCTGGCCTTCTATAAATGTTTTCAAATCAGTTTTCCAAAAATCTGGGTCAGATCTCTACCTGCAGCTTTATGTCAGTGACAGGATTCTGTGCTTCATTTGCTCATTCCAAAGAAGCCAATAGAGAATCTTAAGAGATGAGGGGAAATCTTTAACTCATATTTTTACAGTTTTGACATAATTATCTTTTGTGTTTTTTTAAAGGGGCAGTTTGAAAGCTCATGCTGTTGATTTGTTTTGTATTGATGGCAACTACAGGCTAAACTGCACTGACTCCTACTTATTTTTTAAAGAATAAACCGTTAAATCATTATTTTGAAAATAAAATTAAATACAGATTGAACAGATTATATAAAATGATAAAAAGTTTTCAATAAAAGTTAACCTTATTAATTGTAAGATTCTGTGCCATTGTTTGCAGAGTTATCTGTTATGCGACATTATATTTGAGGGACAAAAATGGTTTAGATTTTGTAATGTGTAAATATTGCTAATCCCTTTAATGACACTGCACATTTTAATCTACTCCACTAATACTAATAATATCTGATAAAGCAATAAGTAGAAACTAATAGAACCAGAACAAATGAAATATTTGATAAAACAATAAGTAGAAACTAATAGAACTAGAACAAATGATCAAATATTTGATAAAACAATAAGTAGAAACTAATAAAACTAGAACAAAGGAAATATTTACATAATTTTATTGGGATCACTCAAATGGCCCTTGTAAGAAAAAAAATTCAGATTAAATCTCCTAGGTATATATACTTATTTGACATTATAAATCATAATTATAATTTATACAAAACCTTGTATCCCAAAATACAAATATGTTAACTAATAATTACAATGAATATTTATGTGGAAACAAAAAAATTCACTTTCAAGTAAAAATTATTTTCAAAGGCATATTGGGCCACATTTTTGGTTGAAATTTGTCAGAGAATCTATCGTATGTCATCTGAAGGGCAGTCTCCATACCATGTATCATAGGAGCCCCAGGTCCATAGAGCTCTCTCAGTTCTGTTGCTCTTCTCAAGCCAGGCTGTTCCCGTGGTGCCAATATGCTGGCGCTCTGCTGACCTTTCTTAGCTGAGAATATGGAAATAAATTATATTTATCAAGCCATTATCTCCTTTAAATATATGTGAAAATTGCCTAATTTCTCTGCAGCATACCAAAATTCATAGTTCATAAGATAATATTTATGCAGAGAAAAGTACTAAATTGAACTATATTTCCAGATATTTTATTTAAAGAAGCGTGTTACACTGCAACCGACTTAAGAAACTGACTTTTTTCTCCATTCATTTATTTTGCAGAGAAAACAATGTATAGTCATTCACTACTCAAAATCTATGGGCCACCAAGTTAAGAATGATATAACTCTGGATAACAAGCGTTGCAGTGTCCCATAAATCATAAATGTTAACAGCAATATCAAATAGACAAATTTGATTCTTCATATGTGAGCATGGGAAACTAATGGGGTTAGATTAAGCTCCCTTTGTTAAATTAATAAGTTCATCAAACTTTTTAGCCTTACTTTCTTCAATGTTCAATCTTTCTTTACCATTTTCCAGATCAGAGTCTTGTTTTGCATTATCTTGAGAAAAAAAATACAAGAAATGATACCTATTGTTATTGCACACAATACAAAACAAGTTATTTCTGAAAAGCACAATTTTTTAAACTAAATGAATACAGGATTAAATAATGGGCAACCATCTTCAAAAGGAAAATGTAACGATTTAATAAGTTTAATTCTGAATATTCCTACTTCCTAACATAATCAGGAAATAATATTTCTATTTAGGATAATTTTTCAGACTATAAAAAATGTTAGCTTTAATTCTTCTCACCACTGCAAATTATTAAGATGTCATGGCCTTCAATAAATGTTCAAAATTGTTATTAAGATATGGAGGTAATATTAAAGACCTGCCAAATTACAACGTTGGCACTAAAAGTTGTGACAGGATCTCTTTGAGGTTAGTTTTGGTTGCAGAAATTATTTTTTACTTTGGTTTCTTTCTGTTTTGGGTGAAAGTGACTCTGGCTGTAGAAAATTTCTCAGTCACTCTGTTAGCAATTTGATATTGATTATTGCTCTATTTCTTACAGCCATGGTATGGTAGAGTTTTAGTATTAATTCTCAGTAAACAATGCCCTGCAGCCATGGTATGGTAGAGTTTTAGTATTAATTCTCTACAGACAATTAATTCTCTGTCCTACAGCCACATCATTTACTAAAAATTTAATATTTCATAGAATAAGTTTAAAATTAAGTGCAAACATCCAATTTTTCAGTTAGACTGGAAATTTTTGCTTGTAAATAGTGTCAATAGTGCTTGCTTAGACTTCTTAAAAACGTTATTGGAAATTTTTTTGGGGGAAGAGATGGATTTTAAAAAAAAACAAGACTTGACAGGGATAAAAAAAGTTAACAATCAAAAGAGAATTCATTTTTGTTTCTTGTGCATTTTATTTCATTTAAATATTTGCACATATACCTAAGATATGGTTTTTACCGACTTATCCCTAAATATCTCTAAAATTGTAAAAAAATCTTGCCTGTGTGGAGGATGAAAATATCCGTAAAACTCTGCCCAGTAAAGGTTTAAAGGAATTTTTAAAACTTATTTAGGCAAGGCTTGATAATATTTAGAAATGTAACTAATGTACCCTGGGTACCCGTTGCCGAGCAATTACCCTGGTAGTAAATTTGTGCCCTGATACCCGTGAAAATGTTACTGCAATGTCTATACCAACGGTGGTCGAATGGCAGCTTTTCTATGTTCACATTTGGGCTAGCGAATAATTTATCAAATTGAAACTTTTCGTTTGAAACATATACTGTGAAATACCTTTAACATCAAACGTTTAAAAAGAAACAACTGTCAAACGGAAATATAACACAACCTTGACAAACTACAAAGTATTTTCCCCTTGGAACATGAAACAAAAATAATTTAAAACAAAAACGTTTTGGTCCTTTGAATTATTCAAGTAAGGAAAATAAATAGAGAGGGCAGGAATTGACTGAAATGACCTTGGCTTATTCAACCAACAATGTTGTTTGTCTTATCTCCCCCCCCCCACCCATGTACACAAACTCAGTCCTTTCTCCACGCCTATTCCCACTATACTTTAAAAAGCAAACACCTGCTATATTCTTGGAATTTTTATAAATAATATTTCAATTGTTGAATGATTTACAATATAATAACAAAACAAACAAAAAAAGTGCTTGGGGATGGGTCAACTCACTAGAGGCAAGCCCTAGAAAGTTTGGTTAATTACAACAGTTGTCAGCTATGAACTAGAAATAACCCGCCTTGACATCAAACGATTACTGCCCTTTATCTTTATAAGACTGTTTAGTCCCCCCCCACCCCCAAAATAAAATCACTTTGTTAACTTTCTGCTCATTGTTTTTACACCACTGAACTATAGTAGTATTTTAAAGTCATCATTTTTACATTGCTAATTCATTACACGTAAATTTGTATTTCCATAAACAAAATATAAGGCTAATAGCAGGCATGACGGCAAAAATGTTAAGGTATTTCGAACGCGTAAACTGGGTACCCATTCAAATTTTGAACTATTACCCGCGCAACTTTTTTTGAACAATATTGACAGACTTAATAGAGACCACTCTATATTATATATTTTTAAAAATTGTTTTAAAAGTTTTTTTGAGTCATAGTAAAAATTCCCTCTAAGTTACGTTGGTTCTGTAAAAAAATAATATTTGTGTGCAATGTTGTGCGGTATTCATTTTTTTCCCCACAAAATCATATCTTCCACCATACACAGATAATTAATATTAATCTTTACTGCATGGTTAACTGCTGTAGCTGAGAGGGAAGATTGGTCCTAGTACACCAATGTCAATGGTAGGTGGATGCAAGACTAACATTTTTCCAATAGCATTAACGTCTGAGTTCTAAATGGCTTTTTTAATGTTTACATAGATTTATTCAAATTTTTGAGTCCGGATATTAAAATCCTTAATTGCTTATTGAAAGCCAAGTTCACTATGAGTACGTAAAATGGAAACATTTAAGTTTTTCATTCCAATAATGTTTTATTTTTTTTACTATTGGCTTTGTTTTGGCTGCTGTAAAAAAAAGGACATCAAAGTTTTGAAATTTTATTTGGTAAAGAATTTTTTCTCTTTTGGGATAAGGATGGCAAATATCAAAAATGTATTCCGTTTTAACATGAGACGCTTTAGTTTTATGCCTTACAGCATAATATTTGTCTAGCATGTCTAATCATAAAATAAACATTTCAATTTTTTTATGATGACCCTAAAACGTGTGCACTTAATTTTTAATAACAAATGTTAATACATTAGCATTTGTTTTAAAGAATAAAATAAGAGCTTCTTTACCTCTTTCCAATTTATGTTTCAATGAAGTTGCAAAAAATTCAACCATGTCTTCAGTTATTTCCATTTCTATATCTTCAAGATCATTCTCAGTACTTGGATCCTCACGACTGTACTGTGGTCTCATCACTTCATCTGACACAGAAAAAGACCTAGCACTAGAGTTTTCTTGTCTTTTCCTTGCATTTGACCTCCTCCTGTTTGAATTTTTCATTTAAATAATGGCTAGCAGCAACAAATGAAATACTATAAATAAATACATGAATAAATTGCCATTTTGTAAGTGCAGTAAAAAAAAGTTTAGTTGTAGCTTATTAAAAAAATTATAACTCTTCATAGTAGTTAATAAACATTTAAATGTAAGATCATTTGAAGAATATATTTGTGTGTACCAAGATTTTCCACAAAAAAAACAAAACAACAACAACTAAATACATTTGATGTTCAGTCATTTTACCTTGATCTCTTTAAGCTTTTATTTCTTCTAGTTCTAGAAGACTGGCGATGTGATCTCTGAGGTGAAACTGACTTGAAATGAGAAGGGAAAAATAATGGAGCACCCATCTGACTTTGTAAGGTCTCCACAGCTTGAATATGTTTCTGATACCAGTCCATAACAAAACTGTAGTGTTTCCAGTAGTGGTCAAAGCAGCTGGCTTGGTACCAATACGAAGATGATAGATCTGGATACACTGGTCTCTGATTATTTGTCTTGTATCTTTTTACTGTGCAAGCTTCATCAATTACTTCGCCTGTCCCAGTTCCAGTGCTTCTTTGAATCTGTATACTGCTTGTATCTGAAAAATCTGTACTCAATCTGTTGTCTGTATCATCTAAGCCAAGGTTTTCTTTACAACCATAATCCTCAACATTTTTACCATATTGCTCTTGATAGTTTTGAGGTAATGAAATTCCTTTACTTTTTTTCATGTACGTGCAACCTAAATCTGTACTTTTCAGAGGAAGTGGATTAGAGCCATATGGAAAAACATAAGAAGTGAAGGTAGTTTCAGGTAATGGAAATTTATAGTTATTTTTACTTTCTGAAGTTTTCTGAGTTGCTACAGGAATAGCAGCTTCACATTCTGTCAACTGTTTAATATCTATCATGTTTGGTGGTTTTCTTTTCTTGGTCGGTGATGTTGATATTGTTATATTAATTAATCCTGGTGTCAGTTTGTCATCTGTGTCAATGCTGCTCATAACAGAAGAAGTGTGATTGGAAAATGATTCTGTTGTATCAGATTCTGAGTCTGGGGATGAATCTTCTTCAGTTACAGAAGTCATGGAGCTGGTTTGACCTTTCTCTGCCATTCAAAGATCTTCTATACAAAAATTGTAGATGAAAGAGAAATCATTTAATTTTAAGTAAACAAAAAAATTGCTGGTCAAAAATTTTCAATGGAATGAAATTTAATTTTTTTAAAACAAACAACTATGCTTTATAAAAAAGTTCAAATTCAACTAGTCTTAGTTATCTCAGATACTCTATGCCTATTGGTATTATAGTAATACTATTACATGTATTGGGAACATGAGAAGTTATTGAACTTATACTTATTTGAAATTTAAACTTGGCGATGCTATTGGAGACAATAGACTATAGCCAGAATAAACTCTATTGCAGGGTCGTCAAGAAACCATTATAACAACAATAAAGAGACGTAAACTTGCATAGTTCTGTCATGAGATGCGACATGATACCCTGACAAAAATCATTTTTCAAGGCACTGTAGATAGTAGAAGGGGGCCAGCTGAAGAGTTGGCTTGACAAAATAAAGGAATGGTCAGGGACGAGATTGAATGAATTATTGGCTGCGACTCAAGATACACAAATGTGAAGATAGTTGTCTATTGATATGTCCGTTTGCTCCCCCCAAAGACTGCAACGGTCACAGGACTGATGATGATAGAGTATAGAAACAATAGCCAGAAAATGTTAACTTTTTAACGTAAAATCTTAATATTTATATAACCTTCTCTGGAAATCCTGAAATTTTGGCCCCTATATTAGTTTGCAACAAAATTTAATTTGCTCATGAGAACTTTCATTTTTAATTTATTAATTCTTATTTATCTAAAATTAATTCTGATCTACGCAAGATTAGCTCATTATCAAAATGGCTATCAAATTTGCATAAGTGCTAATTAAATTAAATTGGGTATATAACTGTGCAAAGATTTTTCACCAAGTGAAAAATGATTGAGGGCTGGTTATTGAAGTTTTGTTTATGTAGCTCAGGATAGTGATGTCACTTGAGATTACAGTAGCTATACAGAAGTTACTTTTTTTTTTTTTACTCGATTACCTCCCATTGCAATAAATTTTATCAGTTTTTTTTTTTACGCGCAACTTTTCAAAATAGAGAACAATTTTTTTAATAAAAAATGAAAAGGAAAAGAGCGTGGGGTTGAAGGAGAGGGGTCTCCCCTTAAACAATTATGAAACTCGTTAAACAGCACTATATGCTATGATGCGAATTTAGATGAACAACCCGGGAAAATTTGTGGCAGGCTAATTCTTTTCCTCTGAAAGTCCGTGTACAGTAGCATCGGGGTTGAAAGTTTTCTTAATTTTTGTGTAAAATTTTTCAAAAAATAAGGTGATTTTTTCAAACTGAAAGTGTTAGGGTTAGGTATAGCATTATAGCTTTATAGTTTATAGTTTTTAAAAAGTGTTTTAATGTTGACGCATTCGTCCAGTCATTTCCGTCAAAATCCGTATTTTGTATTGTAGCAAAGTAAAGCGCTAAAGCATCGCATTTCTTCATGATCGGTTACTTCCGTTTCAAAACTTTCGCCGGTTTATTTTTTCGATTTATATTTGTGATTTATTTTGTACGAGTAAAGTTTGTTTCTGAGGACAATGAGTTCATTATCAAGGATATTAGCTGGTCGAAAGAAGGAGAGTCTGGTGTGGGATTACTTTACATGTATGGAGCAGGAAGGGAAAGCGAAATGTAAAGTTGTTATTGTGAAGTGTACCCTTCCCATTTTCGTGATTCAGGTGAATGAACAGTGAGTGTCATTTTTTCTTCATATTTTGTTTCGCTGTTTTCTAAACTCAGCAGGGTGCTAAAATAGCTTATAATTTAAGAAACCCCACCATTCTAATCTTTTTAGTACCATTTTAGCTGTTTTCCAAAATCATCATGTTTCTAAAAAAGGCTACAAATTTGAGAATCCCTGTTCCCCCTAACCCTCTAAATTCCAATGTTTTGCACTATTTTTCCAGGGCGCAGTGGTCTAGCGGTAGCAAAGTTGGACTGTCCAACTGAGTCAAAAAGAGTTGTCGAGGTGAGAATCCCTGACTGTGCTGCACCGAGGCGTGAGAAAGGGGGAGAGGATTGTAAGGTGTGGTCAGAGAGGGAATAGGGTGAAAGCGAGGGTCAGGGGTAGTTTAGTTAGCGTGGGCTCTTCAGTGTGGAGTATTCTTGGCTAAGTTTGTTAGCGAAGCTCTCGCACTGATGGTCTTATATAAGTAGGTGTTGTACAATTATACTAATAAACTATTTCTTAATTAATAATGATTCTTGTTCTTGTGAGTGTGACTGTGTAATTGTTCACAATCCCCCTAGACAACGGCGCCACACAAACTATGATCTGTGACAAGAGTCATGGGTTTGAACCTCTGAGTTGGCTACCACAATGTCCTGCTCGTTAGTGGTAAATAAACGAAACTTGTGAATGCTACTTCACTTGCCCCATAGGCCCTCATGGTCTGAAAAGGGGTTAATTACAAATAAGTGATGAAATAGCTAACATACGACATATAATAATAAAGCATTTAATAAATTAAAAACATTACTTCTCACAAAAAATTTAATTTGGCTGTGAAATAATATACGTGTAGAAACTGCAGGATTAGGTAAAATGATTCTTTATAGACCGTGGCCCAATGATGTCATTACCAGCAGCCATCTTTGTTCCTATGGCTATGATGTGACTGCTGGTAAAGTAGTGCGAAAGCCAGGAATGTAGAGGGGTAGGGGGAACTGGGATTTCTAAAAATTGTCACATTTTAGGAAGGGGAGAATAATTTTTAGGGGGATGGTGGGTGAATATTCATAAATTTTAGGCTATTTAATATTTTAGCAACCTGCCATATAAATTTTTTTTAAAAGTAAGAAAAGAAAAGGTACTCACAATTGATCTCTGAATCATGATAAATCTGATAATGCATAAAATACACTTTCCTTAAAAAAGCTAAAATTTAAATTCTATAGCTATACCTAACCCAAACCCTAAAACTTTCCATTTTCCTACAATTTTAAAGCTATATCTTACCCAAAACCTAATACCTTCAGATTTGGAAACTCCTTTTAGAACAATTTTACACAAAAATTAACAAAACTTTCTACAACAATCTACAGCAACTTTAACTTTAACTGTGGACGAAATGAATCTTCATTTTCCCGGGCGATTATGTATCACTACTTTTAAAAATGCGCATAGCATATAGTTACTCCCCTTATGCCTTCTGTAAACCTCTTTATCTTAAATATGACAAGATACACATATGATCTCATTCCAGTGCAAGGGGAGGTAATAAATAAATCAGAAAACAAACATGATTCAAGGGAAGCAACTCTTGTTCCCAAAATCCAAGCCAATAGCAATGTGAGTCAGGTTGAGGTTCTTCGATTCAGTTTCAGCTCAGGATTATCTTATCTGTTACAGATGCTCCATTATACAGAAGATTATTTGCGTCCTAGCCTAGGTTTATCTATTTTAAATTTTAGTCTTCTTTGTATTTGTATTACCAAATTAGTAATGTTCAGCATCCAATAATCATCTTTGAAAAAAATGACATATCCCACATACAATTTAACTCTTAAAGCCCCAGAAGGTTTTCAATAAACTTCCGCCTCAGTCCCGTAAGGATTTCCCATATTACGATCAACCGGTTATGAAATTAAAAAATTTGCGTAAAATCCATTTATAATATTATTGTCATACTGACTTCATTTTTAAGGCTAAGAATGGTTATTTTACGCATCCAAAAGACCGTACTGAGTTTGAAACAATATTTACCTGTAGTTTAGTACTATTATTTTAGTAATAAAGTATAACGAAAACGTATCTTTGTAAAAAAAACATTAAAACTACCAAAAAACATCGCGATAACACTAGTGCCGGCAACGGCCGCCATTGCCGGAAGTCGAATACATCGTTTTTCAAGCATTGAAGAGTTTTTACTTTCCGAGATCTCATTTCTAACGAGATTTGTATCTAGGGACGCATTACGACACTTTAGGGATAGCGGGAAGAGACACATTACAACGCTTTGCGACTTTAAGAGTTAATTAAGAAATTACACAGGAAAATGCAATTAACAATTATTCTTATACACGTTACACATACATATTCTTTAATTTTAAAGTGGACAAAAAGTTGAACAAGGGGCATAAAACTCATCAAAGATTTTTCACTAAGTGAAAAATGATTATTATTTTACGGAGTGTCTACTGCTACGACAAAGTAATGGCAGACAACACGGGGGGGGGGGATGTGGCTGGTGCTACGACATGTCGTAACGCCAGCAACATCCGCCCGGGTTGACTGCCGTTACGACATGTCGTAAACAATTTTCTGTATTTCAATTATGCTATTACTAATACTTTAGACTTAAATACTAAACTATAGTTCTCATAATAAAATATCATGATCACTAGATAAGCTTATTAATGAATTTTAAAGGTTAAAAAAAAAATCTAGAGTGAGCCATTAAATGAAAAACAGTTATAAATTTTAAAAATTACACTTTCCCAGCAGCTTTGCTAGATCAAGTGATAGTCTGGTTGGTTCGAAAATGATGTGAAACTACTGATAGCGGGATCGATGCCGTCATGTTTTTTTTTTTTTAATTTCATTTATTATTATTATTTTTTTTAAAATCACAATGAGTATGATGATAATATTTTTATTATTCTGAAAAGCAGATACGTTGAATAAATCTGTTACAATAAAAATATTTAGATTTTAGACTAGTCGTAACACTAGCCAAGCATATGTGGATTGGCTAGTGCTACGACAATTCGTAAAAATGTGATATGTGCTTACTTACAGTTACGACTACAGCTGTATTTAATTATGCTAATACTACTATTTTTTTTCCTTTTGATTCGCGAGTTGACACTCAGGTGGGATCACCAATGAAAATGGTGAGGCGTGAGTTTAAAAAATGACTATAAATTATAAACCATCACTGCTACTACTTAATTGTTTGGAAGATATTTTTTAAAAATTCTCTGAATTGAAGGAATCGCGAATAAGTGCTGAACGCAAGTGGGGGAAGTGGGATTTGAAGCTATTGCCAGACGAAGGAGGCATAACGCACTATGCGCCGCAGAATTGCTCGTCATAAATAGTGCAAAGAGAGGAGGGGGGGGGGTTGAGAAAACGGACAAACAGCAGCACAAAGTAATAAGGGAAAAAAGGCGAGTAAATGAGTCCTTTGCGGTTGTTATTACCTGCCCCCCTCAATAGTAATAGTAGCATTAGTCATTCATTAGTAAAAAAGTGAAAATGGGTAGAAGTAGAAGGACATGTCGTAACGTGACGTTAGCAACATCCGACCGGGTTCTTGTAACGCTAGCAACATCCCACCGGATCGTCTGCTGTTACGACATGTCGTAGCACTAGTTTCCTGACTAGCGCTACGACACATCGTAACGCTAGCAACATCCGACCGGGTTGTTTGCTGCTTTGTCGTAGCGCTAGCCGCATCCTTTATTTTATTCAAGTTCAAGCTACTAAAGGTACCAGTGTCATTCCTCTAAAATAGCACGTGCCAGTTAACACTTAATTTGTGCATTGTCTAAACGTAATACTTACAACCGACAACGAGAAATAAGTCTTCAAGATTCGAATTTCATTCGGTCGTATTTTTTAAATACGTTTTATTTGAGTTCTAGCATAGGGTCCCACCATTAGTCGAGTTCCGAATGAGCAAAATATAATACAGAAATATGTCTCAACATTAAATATCCCAAATGCAAAATTGTTTGTAAATTAAAAAAACTAAAGTTAAGAAATTACCGCTATAACTATAAGTTATACTATAAGGTTAGCCTGAATATTATTCTACACTAAATGTTGATAGTTACGTTAATATATTTCTCATTAAGCCTTATGTGTTCCTTTTTGTTTATAAGTATAACACAATTGAAATTGTAATAATAATAGTTTATTGTCATGGTATTCATATTACTCAGAGGCTGTCCATAAAGTACGTCGCACTATGTTTAAAAAATTTTGAGCCCCCCCCCCCCCCCGTCTCAAATTTTGGGACCCACCCCTCTAAAATACGTCACACTTTCAAAATGTTTAACACCTAATTAAAATATTTAATCTAATACTTAAAAGGAAACTAGAGAAAAATATTAATTATACATAAAGCAATTAATTCTAATTTAGAAATACAACACACATATAACTTACTATAACCCTCAATAGATGATGTAAGGATAGAAATACCTTTCTTATTCCGTATGCAAGAACAAACACATACAAGTTTTCTTTCTTCCTGTCCGCAATTCGGGCGCGGAATAAGTTTGAGGAAACCAGGAAAGCCAACACTTTATCATTATTTAAAACTCTAATAAGAATGCAGAACTAAAGACAAACCATAGATAAGAGTATCATGCAATAATCTTTTGTATAGAAGTAGCGTCTGTAAAAGATAAGGTACACTTCACTAATAATCTGTATTAGGCCGGATTTATGAAGTGAAATCCGACAGGAGCCAGATCTGTTAAAATGGCCGGATTTTCCAGAGCCATCATGAATATATATAAATTTGTGCCCTACCGGCCAGCCGGATTTATGAAGTGAAGTCCTGCCAGTCTCCACATTTGCCGGAGCTGGAGCCGAAACCCGGTACATCCTACTTAAAAGAACTATCAGATGATTAAAATGACTTTAAAAATAGCATAGTTAATTGTCAACAATTGTCACTGTTTTTCAATGAAACAATAACTGAAACTAGCTCGAATTTGAATAAAAGCAAAAATTTAACTTAGCAATAATATAATATACATAATGTATCTACTACCTTTTCATTTACAATGGGTGAGGTCAAGTTTTAGATAATCTTCCGATTATGCTATCTATTGGCACGGGATGAGAAGAAGATTAGCGAAACTTTACTCCCCCAGTGATTAAATAATAAAATGGAAACAAAACAATTTGATTTAAAAAAGACTAGATTGACAATTTATGTGACCAACTCTTGTGCTATACTGAATCTTCATTATTATCTCCGTTGAATTGTGTTTAATTCAAAAATATTCACTGGACATTGTCTTACCATTGTGAAGTGAAATGTTCATCCATAGTTACAACTGGCATCAATCGTTCACTATCATCGTTTCCTGGAAAAATAATTGCAGACAGATCAACTCGTCCTTATATAGCCATTCAACAGCCTCTGTATGAGCATTTTCTCTTTTGGCAATAATTGACATGTGTTCTCTATGCCTTTTAGGAGTGATTCTCAAAGGACGAATGCGTTTTATCTGAGTTGATTATTAAACAGAGTATGCAGTAGTATGCACATTCTCCTGAGCCCGAGCTCTGTGTTTTCCTGCATATTTCTTCAACATTGTTTGTTAAGCTAAATATAAGTGACATCTTTGCTAATTCAATTGAGTAATCTGGTCTGCAATTAAAGAGGGACAATAAAGATCACAAGGTTTTACTTTGACAACTCTTGTTGATCTCGGCATAATGTCATCAAATTTGAGAGTTTGAGTCACAAACAAGTAATGAAATTTATGAGAATCTGCATCTCTTCTTTCTGAAGCTCTAAGTCAATCAGTTGATTTGGATTAGAGTAGGTAAAAATCTCTAGGGTAAACTATTATAATATAATCTATCGCAACATTTTATGTCATGATATTTCACAATTTGAGTGAAATATTGACTGGTGCGAACATGATTTAAAACCATTCCTGATCCTTCTATATCAGTCCTGCTGCATCCAATTCAGATTTATGATCAACACATTCAGGAGAAACGCATTTCATGCTATTTTGACATAATTCAAATGTTTCACATAATTTTAATTTTTTTAAAAATCTATTTAAATTTTAAAATAATAAAAATAAATTAGAAAAAAAAATGTGTGACATCACGCTTGGCTGTACTCCCCTCCCCCGTCAAAAACTGTCACACTTTCTTACACCCCCCCCCCCTATTTGGAGCGTGACGTACTGTATGGATGACCCGTCATACAGAACAATGAAACTAAGTTGATCAAATAAAATTAAATAATTTTACTGAGAATTTGAATGAGTGAATTTTTAAGTTTATTTTAAGTTACTTTACTTTATTTGAATTGAAAATTTCAATGAAATATTAGCTTATCAGACGTATCAAAACAGCTAAAACGCTACAAAATTATAATATAAATGATACATACTGGCTAACCAGATTAACCTTTTTAATGAGTTAATGCTAATTCTGTGCAAGCTATTTTTTCCACTTTACCCTAACTCAGTAAGTTATAAATTCTCTTTCAGCTCATTCATTATTCGGTTGAAAAAAGTAACTTAAAATTTTTTAATACCAAAAGTCTATTATCTGGGCTATTTTTGTAACAATTATTCATGCGTCCATTAGGATTACATTAGATATGTAGAAAAATAATTCGTTTTATTCAACTATAATTTTAGGAATAGGACATTTTTTTCGGCACCTGATAACATACAAACTTTGATATTACTTTAACGTCAGCGTACAGGTGCGTGGTCAATTACTTATGACTTTATGATTTCTGTTAAATGATTTTAACAACTCAGTGCTTAAAAATTCTTGTCACTTGTTTTAAACACTAACACTAAATACTAAATAATTATTTAAATTTACTAAATTATTATATTATTTTTAAAAATTATATAATATAATTATATAATTATATATATTATATAATAAAATGTAATTGTAATACTTAATTAATACTATAACTACTATACTGTACTATACTTCTTAGCCTTAGCACTAGTCTAGCACTAAAAATACTAAAATTAAAATACATACTAAATTACTAAATTAAATACTAATTGACACACTAAAAAATTAAATGGAAAAGGTGTAAACAAGGTTTCAAGGCAAGGTAAGGGTTAGCCTGACAGGACGTAACAAAACAGTGAATGTTTCGGCAAAGAGCCTTTTTCAACTAACGGACATACAATACACAAATAAAACATATATAAAAAAATAAAAACTTAGCTGCGGTGAAATCCAAAGAATCGAAGAAAGTAAAGGTGAGAGAGAGCAGAGCGAGCCTATATACTATATATTATATATAGGAAAGGAGAGAGTGGGTGGGGCAAAACACCTAGGTGGTCAAAGCGAACTCTAAATTCATTTTCATATAATGTGGGGCGAGTGTCCTGTGATTTTGTATTAATCAATTTTCAAGACTGACCCTCCCGGGTGTGTTTGTGCACGAGACAATGGCTGTGGCTGCCAGGTCCTTGATGCCCATATGGTCGCGTCCATTGAAGTTGCGGGAGACGGGACACTGTTTGTCTTGTGTAATCGCCCTAATGTGTTCAGCCATGCGGCACAAAAATGACCTTCCTGTCTCCCCTATGTATTTCAAAGGGCAGCGCTTACACACAATGGTGTAGACAACATTGCGGCTAGCACAAGTGAAGCCATCCTTAATCTTAAATATCCCCTTAGGGAAGACTATCGCCTCCCCACTTCACCCAACCATCTGGGTACTTTACCATGCGGCCGACTTCGGTGCAAGACATGTCCTTTTGTTGTACAAACTGACCAGTCATTAATCTTAGTGGTAAGTAGTAATAGTAATAGACTAAAAAAATATTAATTTAATAGACTAAATACTAAAATTAAAATAAAATTTAAATCCTCCCCCTAAGCCTAAAGAATGTCTCCAGGTAGATTTATTTTAAAATTAATCCTTTCAGGGAGCGGGGGAGAGAACAATATTTTCCTCCAGATTAAAATAAATTCTCCCCTACTGGCCTTACCTGTAAAATAAAGTCAAAGTCTCCCCATAATAAATTCGTCTCCATCACACTTTCTAAAAGTTTATTGTCTTGTCTTATCTATACAGACAGATGCTCCTTCTTTTTACTATATAGAAGATTATTGCGTCTGTTGGTAAGTGATGCAGTGTCCATAGGCCATGGCTATGTCAGGCTATGAGGGCTCCATACATTACCCAGCCGCAATGTTATACAGAAAGATCCCTCAAAAATAAAAGAATAGAGATTAATTTTATTATTTTATTTGTCAGAGATGTTTACATCAATAATGTTTACTTAAATACTGTTTACTTGGTCATCTTTGTTTTTTCAGTTAAGGTTTTTGTTAATGTTGAATCATTACAGCGCAATTAGCCACCTTTCATAATATATCTTGGAGGTAAGCCCCCCTTTTTGTCTTTGCCCTCAAGTTGTTTGCGCTGCTGGATAAGTTTCTGATTGTTGAATTTCCAATAATTATAAAAGTCCCCCGGGTCCCCCCACTTGTATGCTAGGCCCCCAGAAGAGGCCAAGCCCCCCATGCCCCCAAATCCCTAGCTATGCCACTGTATGGATTATAGATTTATAATATTAGTTGCTCTAAACTGGTATGAATATAGTGATATTCATTGTAAAATATGTATTTTTTATTGTCATAAAGGCTAAAAATGTATTTATTTTGTCTTATATTTAATTTAATTTATTTTAATAACATTTCTTTCCATCTTTACATTACAGACTCAAGTTACAGAAGAGATGAACACAGATTTAAGAATTTTATTGAGATGATCTGAATAATTTTGTCCCAAAACAAAACTGTCATGGAGACTTTAGTATTTCTGTTGTATAAGACAGGGATACAAATAATTCCAAAACGTTATTACATAAGTGTAATGAAATACAAAAAACAAATTGCAAATATAAAGGTTAAATTGAAATTGATGCAGACTCTAAAAGATAAGGCTAAAAGTATTCATAATATAAAACAGCCTTTCAATTATCCTCTAAAACCCACTTTGCATAATACATTAAATTTCAAAGCCAGCAGAATTTTGAGATTTTCAAATATTTGTAGATCTTTAGGATTTGAATTCTCCTTGATATTAATGCCAGTTTGCTTTTGTGGAGACACACTGAAAGACAACAAAGTGATCTGCACTGCTGCAAAATGTGAAACTTTTCAACACCAACTAGATTCTTCATCAGGTGCACTGCAAGAATTTTTTAATAAACAAAGATGTCAAGAAAGCTTTTGGTGTGTGTTTAAAGAACTTTTCTTTTTAAATCTTAGGGCTGCACATCTATTCATTGTGTTCTTTCCACTGTTGTTGATATATCCTTTGACATGTAAGTAAAACTTAATGTTGACATACTCTTTAGTTTGTAATCAAAACTCATTGTTGTATTCTTTTATAATTATAAGTATGGACAGTGTATTATTTAAATGAGGCTTTGTTTATAACGTACATCCAGTTGTGCTACATAATTTAGTTACATAATTATAAACTATTTTCTTAATTAACACTTTGATTATTGATTGAACATTAAAAAAATGTTTGCTTCGCTAGCGACCTGGTTATCAGTTTATTATCATTATTAAATATAATTTTAAGTGGTGCTGTGGATTAAAGCCCATTTATTATTGATTTTAAATAGTTAATTTTTAGCATCTCCCTCACTTTTTCAATATTTAAATAGCAAAAATATTTTAATAAATGTTCTGATTAAATGAGATAATTTTAAAACATACTATTTCCATTTTTTTTTTTAAAAAAAGGTCCACTTAAAAGGTTATGAGTTTTTGGTTTCAGTTTCTTTGAATATAAGGTTTAAACAATAAATAACTGCATGCCTCTCTTGACTGACTCATTGCTCAATTTGATTAGTCTAATGTTAATCACAGAAGATAACATATTTTCTCTCTAGATATCAGTCCCAAGTGTTTCAACATATGGCTATCACTGCTCTACATTGGTGTGGAGAGATCTGGGGCCACCTTTATAAAACTTGGCCAGTGGGCAAGTACGAGAAGAGATCTTTTTTCTCGGGATTTTTGTGACAAGTTTTCAGGGCTACACCATCAAGTTCAGCCACACTCATGGTCACACACAGAACAAACTTTACTGGGAGCTTATGGACCAAACTGGCAGGCTTTGCTTCATCTAGACAAACATCAAAAACCTGTTGGTTCAGGCTGCATTGCCCAGGTAAGAGCAAGCACATCAATATAACTGTTGAAGGTGGTAAATAAGCAAGTTCATGTGTGGCTTGTGTTAAAGTTACTTGATAAATATAATTTACATATTACTCCATTATTTTAGATGCTGAAAATATATATAACTAGATTCAACCCACCATGTAGCATGCACTGTAGACTTGCTTATAGATCGTGCAAAGAAAGAAGGGGGGCAAAACGGACACAAACAGCAAAAATGAGATCGTTGGGAATGAGCGAGGGTTATTCATTATGATTGCTTGCTTGCGTCGTCTTGTGCTTGTTCTAGTGCGTCGTTGGTCATGTATACAGATGTAACATCTCTTTTTATAGTATTTGATTTGTTAAAAAAAATAGGTTCTGATATTTCTTTGACTGATTAACTTAGCTTACATGTGCCATCCATTTTATGATATGTTTTGTTGAACTATGATATCAATGTTTTGTGTATATTTATATGTGTGTGTGAGATGATATGAATGTATTTTTATTGTGTATATTTATATGTGTGTGTGTGTATTTTAATATTTTTTATGTTAAGTGCAGTGAGGCAAATAAGTTCTTAAATTATTATTCTTATTCCCTTTTTGTGAGAGTATGAAATATCACAATATATCAATTGAAAATGTGTTTTTAGGTGTACAAAGGTTATATATCTGGGGATTTACTGCCATCTATCTATTCAAGACATGACACTAGCAGCAATGACTTAGGATCTGGTAAGTTAATTAAATGGTGCATGTGACTGACTCCTTTCATGTCCCTGATAGTGTTGTCATGGACAAAGATTTATTATTGAAATTTTAAATGTTATGTTAGTTTCACAAATTATTTATAAAAAAAGTTTATTATTTTAAATTAAGATCTGTGATACTGGTGTATATACTTAATACTTTCTTTTTTTTTGTTGTGTGTGTTAAAGTGCGTAATAGTGACAAGGTTTTAAACAGTGCACAGACTGCAGGAGAGCATCTTGTTCCTGTTGCAATTAAGGTAATTGTAAAAAATGTTTCCTCAAAGTTAAAAAAAACAAATTACACAAACTATTTGTGTAAGGAAACAATAAATTAAAGCTTTATTATCAACTAATACAAATAATGGTAGACGTTTCGGCTCATGCCTTCATCAGTACAAAAACATTTACTTACATATATCTTAAAATTAAAACATATTAAAGTCTATGTGATAAAATGAAAAGAAAAGAAAAACAAAAATAAACACGGACATAGAATAGAAGAAAAGTTCTTTGGTCTGTATGCAAAATAACAGATTGTCTGCAAAGTTGCACAAAATCCATATTTTGTGTACAAAATTGTACACCCCATAATTTGCTGTGCATTAATTCTTCAGATGTATGAAGGCTAAAAAGATTAAAGGGGAAATGGATTGTAAATCTATTTTCCTGTTATTTAAGAGCTTTTATCTATATTTAAGTATTAATGTTGAAGTTTCATGTGTATCAGATTAAACTCATACGGCTAAAAGTCCCAACTTATCTGTGCAATTTTCTAACATTTATTAATAAACAATAAAATAACTTTTTTACATGATATTTCAGATTCTTCATCCAAATATAGTCCAGACATTTCAAAGAGATCTACGTCTCATGGCTATTACAGCTAAATACTTAACATTAATGTTTCCAAAACTCCACTGGGTTAATCTCAAACAGTGTGTTGAAGAGTTTGCTTTGACTATGTGTAAGCAGGTAATAAAGTAATTTGGCAAGTCCTGAGTCCTAGTGTGTAAGGTAATCAAGTAATTTGGCAAGTCCTCAGTCCAAGTGTGTAAGGTAATCAAGTAATTTGGCAAGTCCTCAGTCCTAGTGTCTAAGGTAATCAAGTAATTTGGCAAGTTTTAAATGTTGATAGTATGTTGGTTTTCCTGGTTTGATCAGGGAACGTATTCCACGTTTGAATTCCAGACAGGAAGAATGATAATGTGTATGTGTTTGTTCTTGCATAGGGAATAAGAAAAGTGTTTTTATCCCCATGTCTATCTGAGGATTGTATTAAGTTATCTTTGTGTTGTATTTCTAAGTTAGAAATAATTGTCTGATGTAGTATTAATACGTTGCTCTTGGTTCATGTATCCTCTAGTGTTTTGAGGTTAAAATAAAGTGTAATAAGGGACTTCATTCTAGCAGCATTAAGTGAATAAATATAAGAATAAAAATCTTTTAGGGAAGAAAAAGAGACAAGGAGATATAACTATTGGGGAATTACAACAATTGGCTTACTAATTTTATTGTTATATCAAAATCTTCACCAGACAAGAGAAAAATTAAGGGAAAAATATACATAATTTACATTCCTAAAGTCAAACATCATGCAAGATTAAAACAGTTGAACCCAATTATGCCAAGGGGTTTGCCAAAAAGCGTCAAAATAACCGATGATCAAGGTAAACGAAAACCAATATGGCGGCAAAAAATTACCATGTGCTTGAAATTTAATTATGTACATGATGTGCGTTAATAAATGAGAATGTAGATGCATGTGTTTTTGGAGGGTTATTTTTGCACAACAGCATTGCCGTTATTTGAAGGGATAGGCATGCTATTAAAATATACATACATGTTTGCTAACAACAAAAGGCATATGTGCATCAACTGTTCATCCGTTTTAATCAGGACCGGTTAACCTTAACTTTATTTAGTGGGTATATTAGCTTATTACCCGAAGTTTTTTTTTTGTTGTGTTACGACAGAATACCAGAGCGAACAAGCGAGCGACTGTGACATCAAAGCATTTTCTTAATAATAATATTCCGATCTATAAATAATATAAAATACACGTCATCACTGTTAATGGAGTTTGCGAGTGAATGATTTTTAATTTTAAAAAGTATTGCTTAGTAAGCGAAGCATAGTACCAGAAGTAACACAGCGAAGAGAGCTGAACACAAGCGGGCTGTGACGTCACCAGCAGACCTCGTGAGGTTGAAATTTGATGCCTTTCCCTTGTTGGTTCTAAAAAAATTATGAGAAAATGTGGATTGGCCAGCAAACCAGGGTTTTCTTTTAACGATTAACCGTTCTGCAAAAACAAACGACTTGACAATAATTGATAATTGAGATAACCAACGTTAAGTGGCAAATTTGGCC
Organism: Radix auricularia; assembly: GCA_002072015.1. Taxonomy (NCBI): domain Eukaryota; kingdom Metazoa; phylum Mollusca; class Gastropoda; family Lymnaeidae; genus Radix; species Radix auricularia. The sequence goes on along the minus strand of MUZC01004793.1, from coordinate 134,831 downwards.
CTCTTTTTTGCTCGAGATATTAGGGTTCGGCAACATAAAAGAATCGACATAACTGAGGAGAAAATGGTTAGACAAAGAGAGAATTTGGGGGTCCACTTGAAAAGTGTTGTTTTAATAGGGTTGGCAAGATAACCGAGGTCCAGAGAAGTGGGCCCAACTGTAGTTGCCATTCATAACTATAAATTTTTTTACATAAGTGTTTATAGGAAAATATGGCTATGGTATCTCATAGAGAAGCAGATAAATAAGGTTTCATGTATGTAAGATACAGAGGTTCAAAACTATTAAAATCTCATTTGATCAAAATTTCAGGCAATAATTTTTAAAACTAAAACTTGTTTTAAAACATAGAAAGGGAAAAAAATTAACTTTTTACCTTTATTTAATGAAGATCATTTAATTCGTCAATTTTTAAAAAAAAAAGATACTCTACTAAAGTAACATTAAACAAGGAAATTTGAACATTCCATTTTCACATGACACAATAAACTGTACCTTTACCGAGGATCATCAATTTATTGTGTCACATTTTTCAGCTGGATATGAGATATGAATATCAGAGCCTCCAAAGATTTAGCCACGACTTCGCCTTGTGTTCCAATATCAGAGTACCCCAACCTGTAGCTGCGTTGTTAAGACGTGACATACTTGTGGAAACTTTTGAGGTTATATTACCAGTTTTTTTTTGTTGCTGAACTTTAAATATTAAATACTGACTTTTAAAAAGCATACATTTAACAAAAAAAAACAACTCAAAAGTTTTTTTTTTTTCTTCAATTTTGAGCCTTATTTTCTTATTATGATTTTTTTTTAAATTGTGATTTGAGAATTTAAGTCTTAGTTTAAAGGAAATTTGGAAAAATTGTTAAATTTTTATATCATTTAATATATACTTGGACTTGTAATTTAGTATTCATGTTGTATTACTTTTCCATTTATATATATATTTATGTATATACCTTTTCTTACAATACTAATGATACTATTACAAGAAAAAAACGACTTTCAATTGCTAATGTTTCCAGGAAGGAGTAAGCGTTGGCCACATTTTAAAAAATCCTAAATTTTCCAGTGAATTAAAGCGACATCTGGCCAGGATTGGGATAGATGCTTTATTGCAAATGGTGAGTATCCACATCAAATTAAAGCTGACCAAAATTTGTCATTCCTTAGAGAAATAACAAGTTACTTTTATTTTCTTGTTTTCTAAAAAGTTACATCAAATTGAGTGAGCAACTAGATAATTTTTAAAATGTATAATATAATTCAGATACAGATGATGTATGCCAATAAAACAGTAAACAGAAGATAATTTAGCTAATTTAAAAATGATAAAAGATTTAATTCATGCATGAGTGACATTTCAGTTACAATTTAAACCATTGTCAGATTTCATATGGGTTTGTTTGAATCATTCGTGTCGATGAGTGTGTGTGCCATATTTTCATTCTGTAAATTTTCAAGTCACGTGATATTTACTCAGCCAGAGAGGGCTGTTTTTTATGGTTGAAAATTTTTACAATGTTTCTGTAAAAGTTGGTAAAAATTAATTTATGCGTTATGATGTACTCTTAAAAAAAATGGATTCTATTTTGTCAACCATAGAGACAATTAAGAAAATGAAGTTTAAGCTGTTGGTCAAGGGATTGTTAGTTGTATTAAGTAGAGCTAGAAGTATAGACAACTTGATGTTTTCTGTTAAAAAAACCCAGACTAAAATCCATTGTAGTTCCCACACCATCCTGGACAACTTTTTAAAATAAAACCTTTTGGGTTAGGGTTTTATGGCCTATCTCTCCAGGAGCTGACCCAAGTATATGATTTCCACCCCAGGTTTTTGTGAACAACTTTGTCCATGGAGATCTTCACCCAGGCAACTTGCTAGTACAAAATGTGGACCACTTTGTTGAGGTTATTGTTATAGTTTGTTGAGGTTATTGTTATAGTTTGTTGAGGTTATTGTTATACTTTGTTGAGGTTATTGTTATAGTTTGTTGAGGTTATTGTTATAGTTTGTTGAGGTTATTGTTATAGTTTGTTGAGGTTATTGTTATAGTTTGTTGAGGTCATTGTTATAGTTTGTTGAGGTTAGGTTATTGTTATAGTTTGTTGAGGTTATTGTTATAGTTTGTTGAGGTTATTGTTATAGTTTGTTGAGGTCATTGTTATAGTTTGTTGAGGTTAGGTTATTGTTATACTTTGTTGAGGTTATTGTTATAGTTTGTTGAGGTTATTGCTATACTTTGTTGAGGTTATTGTTATAGTTTGTTGAGGTTATTGTTATAGTTTGTTGTGGTTATTGTTATACTTTGTTGAGGTTATTGTTATAGTTTGTTGAGGTTATTGTTTTACTTTGTTGAGGTTATTGTTATAGTTTGTGTATATTTTGAACACCATTGAATTTAATGTATAGTTATTAACAATTAGCCGAATATACAGGCACTTGTACAGATTAATGAAAAATTTTTAAAAAAAAAGTTTTATATATAGTTATAAAATGAACAGACTTATTTTAAGATAAATTTATAAATTTCTTTGCTTTTTTTTCCTGCCAGACCGATGGTCAAAGTAGCATTATCGGGAAGATGATTGCCAGTATGCAGCCAAAGGAAGACAATCCATTACGATTGGTGCTGCTGGACTGTGGAATAACAGCTTCACTCAGCACTAATGATAAGAAAAAATTCATTGAGGTGTTCACTGCTGTTGTAAAGGGAGAAGTGAGTACTGTGAATAGGGGTTGATATAAGCTGTGTGTTCATTGACTTGGTTCAAATAAGTTACATCAGTACAGGAATGGACTTATGAAAAAGTCATTATCTATTTATTATTTGTATTTTTTTTAAACAAACAAATACATAATATTTAAAAAAAATTGTGTTCATGTTAAATTTTAAAGAAAATAAATGGCCTCTCGTCTTAAAAGCCAGTTCTTTATTAAACATTACAACAAAACAATTTATATTTTCCTATAGTGAGGTAGTTGCTTACAAATGAATTGATGTGTTCTAGGGTGAGGTAGTTGCTGATCTTTTTCTGAGCAAGTCTGCTGTGAACTTTTGCACCAACCCTGAAATGTTTCGCAGTGAAATGGCTGCAGTGGTAGACAAAGGTTGTCATAATTTAATGAGGTCAAAAGTAAGTTTTGCTTTCCTAACTCAGGGGTGTCAAATTCAATAGGTCAGTGGGCCAAAAGTCAAATAGGACTTACAATAGTGGGTCGAATAGGATAAACATACAATAAGTGGAAAATTAAACCTTTTCCATCAACAGTGTAAGTCTAAACAGGAAAAACAATGAACTATTAAAAAATCATTTTAGGTGTGGTACCCATTTGTTTTAGTTGAACTTTTGCCATCTTTTCTTGGCTATCAATTTGCTAACAAAATCTCTTCCTTTCTCATTCAGCTGTGTTCTCTAATTAGCGCTTATCTAACAAACCTAATCAGTGGCCATCTAAAAAACGTTATCAGTGGCCATCTAAAAAACGTAATCAGTGGCCATCTACCAAACCTAATCAGTGGCCATCTAAAATATGTAACCAGTGGCCATCTAAAATATGTAACCAGTGGCCATCTAACAAACCTAATCTGTGGCCATCTACCAAACCTAATCAGTATCCTCAGTTCTGTTCTGACTTACATTTGCAGACGTCTACTTTTATCATGCAACTCACCACCTGAAATAGTCAATCTCAACCACCATCATAACACTTGCTTTAACTGCAGATTAAAGTTTTTGATCTTGAAAAACGTCTGTTGTGATTTGAGCTTTTTGTTCAAATGTCTGCTGTGATGTGAGAGGCCTGTTCAAGTGTCTGCTGTGATGTGAGAGGCCTGTTCAAATGTCTGCTGTGATGTGAGAGGCCTGTTCAAATGTCTGCTGTGATATGAGAGGCCTGTTCAAATGTCTGCTGTGATGTGAGAGGCCTGTTCAAATGTCTGCTGTGATGTGAGAGGCCTGTTCAAATGTCTGCTGTGATGTGAGAGGCCTGTTCAAATGTCAGCTGTGATGTCAGAGGCCTGTTCAAATGTCTGCTGTGATGTGAGAGGCCTGTTCAAATCTCTGCTGTGATGTGAGAGGCCTGTTAAAATGTCTGCTGTGATGTGAGAGGCCTGTTCAAATGTCTGCTGTGATGTGAGAGGCCTGTTCAAATGTCTGCTGGGATGTGAGAGGCCTGTTCAAATGTCTGCTGTGATGTGAGAGGCCTGTTCAAATGTCTGCTGTGATGTGAGAGGCCTGTTCAAATGTCTGCTGTGATGTGAGAGGCCTGTTCAAATCTTCAAACTTTTGTATGTTTTACCCATACACTGAGATCAGGTTTTTTAAACTTGAGCACAGCCTCACTATCTCCATTATTAGCCACCAATATTTACAGCCTCACTATCTCCATTATTAGCCACCAATATTTACAGCCACACCATCAGCACAAATTAACCACCAATATTTACAGCCACACCATCAGCACAAATTAGCCACCAATATTTACAGCCACACTATCACCACAAATTAGCCACCAATATTTACAGCCACACTATCAGTACAAATTAGCCACCAATATTTACAGCCACACTATCAGTACAAATCAGCCACCAATATTTACAGCCACACCGTCTCCATTATTAGCCACCAATATTTACAGCCACACTATCAGTACAAATCAGCCACCAATATTTACAGCCACACCATCAGTACAAATTAGCCACCAATATTTACCACCAGTTAAGCAAATACTCTCATGTGGTACTGATGTTAGGAGTGGCGTTTGAGGGTGGCAACTGGGGCGACTGCCCAAGGCCCCGCGCTTAGGTAGGCCCCGCGTTTCGGTCCTGAACATGTCTCGTCGTGGTTAATAGCCTATACATGTAGAACCAAAGAGTGGATGGTAGAACGTATGCTGGAAACGATTGTAAAGAAACGAAAGAGGCACTCTTGTAATCCTTTTTGAAGGTCAAATTCCGTAGCGTAGCTCTAGACGTCTTTGAAAGCATTACACCGTTGGCGGAACATAGGTCAGATGTACCATTCAGCCAATCCCCTTTATTTGTGTACACGTCATTCACAATAGATTTACTAAAATAGTTATTTTTAGAAAACTGTGTCATCGGAATGGCAGTGTCTCGGTATGGTGCGATCGGAAACATTAATTAGCGTCATCAAAGTGATTTCTCTGTACGATATCAACATGAGTGGAAGAGATCGCGATAGATTTCGCAAATATGACTCAGGCGCAGAAAAAGCTTAAAAAACTCAAGCTAAGAGAAGAATTCGACAGAAGTCAAAAGGGAGCACTGGATAAGTACTTTCCAAAACAAGCAGATAAACAAGATTTTGATTGTCCAGCGGTTGCTGCTGTGGACTCTACCATAACGACCACTGTTAATGATACAAGTGACAGTGATTGTTGCGAATCTACCACCGCGCCATTATTGGATATGAAGTCACCACACTGTGAAGTTAGCGACAGTGAAAGCGGCTTTAGTGAAGTTGTTTCTGCAGAGAACTAGTACTCTGGCCCCGCGGGGTCATTGCTGGCACTAGGCCCCGCGCTTACCTAACGCCGCCACTGACTGATGTGATAGTTGTATGGTAGTACTGTGATAGTTGTATGGCGGTACTGATGTGATAGTTGTGTGGCGGTACTGATGTGATAGTTGTATGGCAGTACTGTGATAGTTGTATGGTAGTACTGATGTGGTAGTTGTATGGCGGTACTGATGTGATAGTTGTATGGCTGTACTGATGTGATAGTTGTATGGTGGTACTGATGTGATAGTTGTATGGGGGTACTGATGTGATAGTTGTGTGGTGGTACTGATGTGATAGTTGTATGGCGGTACTGTGATAGTTGTATGGTAGTACTGATGTGATAGTTGTATGGGGGTACTGATGTGATAGTTGTATGGTGGTACTGATGTGATAGTTGTATGGTGGTACTGATGTGATAGTT
>MUZC01004793.1:86661-103847 GCA_002072015.1 Radix auricularia | reverse complement strand
CCCCTGCCCTATAGCTAAATCCGCCACTGCCCCCCCCCCCTTCTTTAAAAAAAATGAAAAAAAAAGAAAAAGAAAAAACACACACCTTATTTTCTATTTGAAATTAAGTAGACTATGTTTCAAATCACTTTTTTGTCATTTAAGTATTTAATTAGTGTAGGTCTACATTGTATTATCGTAACACGAGTGAAGCTCTGTAAATCGACATTAAATAAAATTTAAGCCAGTGATTCTCAAACTTTTTAGTATTAGACGACCGGAAGGAATTTTTTCCTTTTCACCTGGTACCACCGGTGCATGCTTTTCCCGCTTTGACGTGATTTTCTCTGTACTAATTTGATAGCAAAATGAGCCCCAACATGGCTTAAAGCCATAAGATTAAATATGAATTCGGCTTGTTTTATATATTACATTTAAAAACAAAAATTTTTTAGTTGCAAAGGCATAGCAAGACAGCTAACGAACAATGCAGGGGTAATGTCAAAAAAATTTGATGTGATTAACCTTCGCGATTTAGCTCGCAAATGTGACTATTGATGTTACAAGGATCATTGCATTGTTGACAAACCTAGAATATATAGATACAAGACAATTCCTCAAATTGATTTCGATCTCATAATGACAGTATTCATGCTACGTATATGCACATCAAAGGCATTTGATATAAAATTACCACATTGATATCACATCTCATATTTTCTAAAAAATTATTAGGTATGCGCTCGAAGAGGAATATGGCGAGTACTGTGCGAACCCCACATTGTGCAGGAAATTAGGGTGTCATCTTGTGCGTCGCAAAATACAGTAATTCCTGCAAGTTGAAGACTGAAAAATACTATGAAATTAATAAAATATCCAATATTATCATATCTTTTTACTCCGAAGCTCAAAAGTTTGTGTGTGTGTGTGTCTGTGTGTTTGTGTTGTTGTTGTTGTTTGTTTTTGTTTTTTTTCCAGGATTTCACGTACGTCACACAACAGTTGTAAATATAATGTCACCAATGGACGAGGCGTGTTTAAATTGTTGCATTCTCTTGTGTAATTTATAAACTAACGAAAAATATATGGCTACCGCTATCGGACTGTCTAACCTAGGGGTCAGTAAACAGCGATAAATGATCTCATTTGGGGTAAAAAGCAACTACTGGGGGTAATGCTGAATCATTGTGGACACATAAAATTTGCTAGAATCCGCTAATTTTGGGTTAACCATAATGTTAACATAAACTTTCATAATTTTAATTTTTAGGTATCCTTTTGAACTGGTCCGTTTTTTCAAACCGTTTAACCGGCCTTCAAAAATCGAATTGTGATCCTTTGATTATATTTTATTTTAATGCATACAAATTAAACACTGAGTATTAATCATCACTGTTAACTTCTTTGTTTAGAAAAAATATATCTAAAAATAATATGTTTAAAATGTATTTTTATTAAAATCCCTCAATTGACTAAAGAGCATCCCGTAAGAAGGAGGTCGGCGAACATGGGTAAATTACCTCATTTGGGCTCAAAAGGGAATTCTTGGGGGTAATGCAGACTCATTTGGGACATATAACATCCACTACAATCCACTAGATCTATTAAAATACGTCATGTGTACCTGTACGCTTTGAACATATGCCCTCTGTGGAACCGGTTCCTTCCAGAAAATGCATTTGTTAAATTTTACAACTATGTAGATTTCTTACTTACGTACTATACGAAGACACCTAAATCCACCCTACTTTCATTTACATTGGCACGAGTAACAATAATCTTAATCTTCATGACTTGACTGTATCAAGTATCCTTTCTGTCATATTTAAAATTAATGCCTTAAAAAACTGAGCTCAGAAAAATAGTTGTTTTGTGCTCCTCTCGAATTGCAATGTCAAGAATTCGATGCATTCAATAAAGTTAATGAATACTTGGACTAATTTTAAATGGGCACATTTATCATTATATTTAGAATGGACAGGGGGCATTTGACCAAAAACGAATCCAATAATTATACATATCAAACTTAAAACGTTTATAATTGTATCAAATAAATTCACCTCCCCCCAACCCCCAACCCCCAAAAAAATAAATTAAATAAATGGATATTCCTTGTCGTTTTGACTTACAATATCTACACATAATCCTATTCATATCTATTTTTAGACACTTGTGATGTTTGTAAAACTCACCAGTTGAAGTTTCGGGGAAGGGGGGGAAGGGGGTAACCGACAAAGAAGTTCGCAGACTACTGCCGTGAGTGAACCAAATAACGCCGCGGCTACATCACAAATGCTTTGATGTCAACAACAAACGACGCAGGGTTCCAATTTCATATATTCTCTTGTTGGTTCTCAAACTTAAGGATTATAATTATATTTAATTTTTATGTCTTGATAACTTAGGCCAACGGGGGTTTGATGGCCTATCGACCGGCACTTTGAGAAGCACTGATAGAAAAAAAAATCATTAAATAAATTTCAAGCGAGCAAATGTTTCAGTGGAAGTTTAATTTAAAGTTACCCTTTTGTTGCGACGTCACGTTTCTTCAACCCCCCCCCCTCGTCACGCATCGTCACAAAAGTGTGACCCCCCTCCCCCCCTAGGAGCGTGACGTCATTTATGGACGGCCTCTAGGTCATATTTAAGAAAGAAAACATGGGCTCCTGGCCCCAAAATGTACAATATGTAAAATTCTAAACCCTTCTGGATTTCAGACAGGATCATGATTCAGAGAATGTATGCGGACAGACAAACCCTTAAAACTCTGTCTTTCATATATATATATATATATATATATATAGTTTTTATATGTGAATTTTTGTAACTTCTTTCCTGTGACTTTTTTCCACCGTATAATCTATCAGCCAGATTTTCAGGGGAGAAAAGTGAATGAAAAGAAACAAGTTATCTCCCGTCGACCGAATAGATAGATGCACAGCTTCGTTTACTGTTCAACTCTTCAATGACGACATAACAGGGCTTTATTTGGCTTAACATTTATCATGTTGTGACCCTTTTTATGTAAAATTCAAAATATATTTTATGGATGTGCCCAGGGACTGCTCTGCTGGAAATAAACTGGGGATGGCAATGGAGAACTTTTTTTTTTGGTGAAGAGCCCTAACTTTGTTTTTTAATTGTTTGCGGAGCTTGATAAAGCTTCAAATATCACCTCAATCGAAACTTTAGGTAGAGCTAAATCAACGTTTACTCACTTGTACACCAAAATCATTTACTGTAATTTTTTGTCGTTGTTTAAAAACTATTAAGATCGAAGATGAATATCCAAACTAGAGCTGGATTTAAGTAGCTGACAAGATTCCTGGCAGGCAGACAGACAGAAAGATGGCACAATGAGTTCGATAAAAGACATGACAGGTGTGAGAAGGTCACGACAGGTGTGAGCAGGTCATGACAGGTGTGAGCAGGACATGACTGTGAGAACAGGTCATGACAGGTGTGAGCAGGTCATGACAGGTGAGAGCAGGTCATGACAGGTGTGAGCAGGTCATGACAGGTGTGAGCAGATTATGACAGGTGTGAGCAGGTCATGACAGGTGTGAGCAGGAATGAGCGTGCCATGACATGTCAGTCACGTTATTACTATTTCATGACTTTATCGGTGACGGAGAGTAACATGTGATTTCTCTGTGAATGATTTTTATAAAAAAATTGTTGGGACAGTTTTTTTTATATTACATTTAACTAGAGATGATAAAAAAATGTGGGTAAGTCTTAGGCTATTAGGCTTATAGATAAGTGGATCGAGAACACGCAAACAGGGTAGGTATGAGCCTGGCAAGACGTCAAGAAAACAACGAATGATTCGGCAGGCAGCCTTCTTCAACGAACAAGTGGAACAAAGGCAGATAAAACTAATAGAAATCTTCCTCTCTTTGTCTCTGGATTTCACCGCAGCTTAGTTTTAATTTCTTTTTAAAATTAATTTTATTTTTATCCTTGTTCTGTTTGTTGAAGGAGACTCTTTGGCAAAACGTTCGTACTTCTGTGACGTCTTGTCAAGCTCATCTATACCTTGTTTGCATATCTATACCTTGCTCATCTATACCTTGTTTGCATATTATCCTTCTACTTATCTAGAATTGAACAATAATTGTAAACTCTGGGTACTGGTGGCTAAGTTCCCATTCATGACAACAGGGCAATGCAAACACGCACACCACTTTACCCCATGTAGTGAAATCATGGCTCCCGCGCGCCCTTTCTTTCAGACGCCATTGGGAAAACGGGCAGCCACGCTCGCGCGGTTACCGCCCCGCCGTCTGCTGGCGAAGTGATAGCCAATGCTAGTGAGCCAGGGGAAAAAAAACTGAGGGAGATTGAGTGGTTTGTGATTCCAATGTTTTCATCAACTTTTGTTGTTGGTATCGTTAAAAAACAAAAACAAAACAAAAAATAATTAAAAACAACCAGATGTTTTACTATAAGAAATGAACTGGTTCAAAAAAATTTTCAGGAAGTGATTGAGAAAGAGTGAAATTTGAAGATAATGTTCATTATTGTGAGTTAATAATCATCAGTGTGTATGTAAATATGACGTGCGTGTTGTACCGCATACCTCATGGAGTTCAAGTGTTCTGTTAAATGGATTAAATTATTGACGTCATGTGGATTTTATCTGGAGCACAAGCGTGTGTCCTCCGTGCGAAGGTGTCTCCTACACATACACACCACGGGTGTGTTGTCAGATGCCAGGATGGATAACATATTCTCTTAACTACTTTATTATAGCCAGCATCACGCTGACTCGTTATTAATTTTTTTTGGTGGCATTTAATATCATAAACTGGTATGTATATCCCTGGTCAGTTGTGATAAGGTCGATGCTGGGAGAGCAAACCCAGGTGTGTGACAGACGTCGTAGAAAAGAGACCACAATGTCAGGCGTCATTTCGTGTGGTCAGTTCCTTAATGGTTTTATCGTACTGACCCTACTGGTCAGTACCATTCGGCCTCTGACCACGGATGTCGCAAATGCAACAATGTCCTTAACCAAACGTGATGACTCCGATGACGTCACATCATCGTTCTTCAGTAGCATCGCTCCGATGGATACTCTGGAAGCTGCACATAGATTAGGTAAGGACATTGAGCACATAGATTATGTAAGTACATTGAACACATAGATTTGGTAAGGACATTGAACACATAGATTAGGCAAGGACATTGAACACATAGATGATGTAAGGAAATTTAACACATAGATGAGGTAAGGATATTGAACACATAGATGAGGTAAGGACCTTAAACACATATATGAGGTAAGGACATTGACCACATAGATGAGGTAAGGATATTAAACACATATATGAGGTAAGGACATTTAACACATAGAGGAGGTTAGGACATTGAACACATAGATTAGGTGAGGACATTGAACACATAGATAGGTGAGGACACTAAACACATAGATAAGGTGAGGACATTGAACACATTTACTAGGTGAGGTCATTAAACAAGTATATTAGGTAAGGATATTTAACACATAGATTATGTGAGGATATTGAACACATAGATTAGGTGAGGATATTGAACACATTAATTTCGTAAGGATATTAAACACATTAATTAGGTGAGTATATTGAACACATAGATTAGGTACGGAGATTGAACACATACATTAGGTAAGGATATTGAACACACAGATTTGGTAAGGACATTGAACACATAGATTAGGTAGGGACAGTTAACACATATATTAAGTAGGGACAGTTAACACATAGATTAGGTGAGGACATTGAACACATGGAATAGGTAAGGACATTGAACACATAGATTAGGTGAGGACATTACACATATAGATTAGGTGAGGACATTGAAAACAAAGATTAGGTGAGGATATTGAACTTATAGATTAGGTTAGGATATTAAACACATAGATTAGGTGATGACATTGAACACATAGATTAGGATGAGGATATTGAACACATAGATTAGGTGAGGACATTGAACACATACCATTAGGTGAGGACATTGAACACATAGATTAGGTATGGACATTTAACACATAGATGAGTTAAGGACATTTAACACATATATTAGGTGAGGACAGTGAACACATATATTTGGTAAGGACATTGAACATATAGATTTGGTGAGGACATTGAACACATACATTAGGTGAGGACATTGAACACATAGATGAGTTAAGGACATTGAACACACACATAATTTAGGTGAGGACATTGAACACTTAGATTAGGTGAGGACATTGAGTGTATTGTGTTGTTTGTGTACTGAATGTACGTTGTAAGTGTTTTTATGTTTTGAATGTGTGTTACATGTGTGTTGTGTAGTATGTGGTATGTATATGTGTTGTATGTACGTTTTAAGTGTGTTTATGTGTTGTATATATGTTGTATGTATGTTGTGTTGTGTGTATGTTGTTAGTGTTTTTTATGTGTTGTATGTATGTTGCATGTGTTGTATGCATGTTGCATGTGTTGTGTGTATGTTGCATGTGTTGTATGTATGTTGTTTTTGAGTTGTATGTATGTAGCTTGTGTCGTATGTATGTTGCATTTGTTGTATGTGTGTTACTATAGTACTTACTGCAAGCTACCTCCGAAATCACGAATAGTTGTGACCTTTGACCTTTTTGTTCTCTTGTTATGTTATATGTTTTTTTAAAGTGTCTGATATGGAAAAATAAGCTTAAAAAAAATAAATACAAATGTGCTTAATTGGCAGACTTTGCTTTATTCCTAAAATCACCACGTAGACCAGGGATGGGCAAACTAAGGCCTGCGGGCCGCATGCGGCCAGTGAATGTATATTATGAGACACGTAGGCAATTACATGTTGCGATCTTAAATAGAAATTAGAAATTAATTTTCTTTGTTTACAATAAACGCTATATGTTTGAAATTTTATTCCGGGTTGTTCATTCCAATCGAGGGTTATTACATCTGTTTTATTGCTCCAGAAGTGGTTTGTGATCTTCAGTCTTTAATTGTTAACATTCCTATTGGAAACTATATTTCAGCTCAACCGGAAGTGGCTTTTGTTTACAATTTACACTTATCTTATATGTTACAGACGCTTTTTCTGTACAGATGATTGTTGCGTCCCACGTATATCTATGGTTTGTGTTTAGTACTGTATTCTTATTAGAATTTTAAATGATGATAAAGTGTTGGCTTTCCTGGTTTCCTCAGGCAAGCCAGTCCACGCCCGAATACCGGACGGGAAGATATAAAACTTGTATGTGTTTGTTATTGCATACGGGATAAGAAAGGTGTTTTATCCTTATGTCTATCTGAAGGTTGTATTATGTTATATTTGTGTTGTTTTTCTAAATTAGAATTAATGTCTTTATGTGTAATTACTAATTAACTCTTGGTTCTTCTATCCTCTAATGCTTCAAGGTTTAATGATTTAACTAATGGTGTTACTCTTGTGAGTTTTGAATATTCTCCAATAATGAATCTGGCAGCTCTTTTTTGAATTTGTTCTAGTTCCTAGAACGGTTTTGTAAAAGAAATTAATAATTTAAACATGATAGACGTTGTTGTATTCGTAAGTGCTGCTAAAAGGAAAAAAAAAGGAAATATTGAGGACTGAGTGTAGTGTTTTTAATGACGGATAGACTACTAAATACTGATCCACAGGCTTGTACATCGGAATGGTTTTTCCATGAGATTCCCATGGGAAACGTCCCATGGGATGGGATGGAAGAGGCTTAAATTGCTATGGGATGGGACATAAAAAATATGTCCCATGGACAAGCCTGATCAGGCTTGTCCATACGAATGTTTTTCCCCATGGGATTCCCATGGGAAACGTCCCATGGGATGGGATGGGACAGACATAAATTGCCATGGGATGGGATGGGATGGGACTGAAAAATATATTTCCATGGACGAGCCTGCTGATTCACGAGGTTTGGGAGCAAAAAGTCTGCTTGCTGTACCGCTAGTGTGTGGGAGTATTAACTTTAAGGAGTGTTAATTTAAAAAAGAAACATTATCAGATTTCTGGTGGGATGGCTGACAAGTGCAAAGCTCAGTTGGATACTTTGACTGTGGAATTTGAAGATAAAGAAGAGTGCCATTTAGTGCAGAAGGTGATCCCCCTCTCCCTCAGAATAAAAACATTTAGAGCTGCTTGACCTACAAGCAGAGTGTGACCTAATAGTACTAATAGAAGAAGTTCAAGTAAGTTCTTTTCCTGAAGTTTTAGGGATGTTTGCCAGCAGCAGCGTTTCCACACTTTAAAAAAAACTTTGCTGCCAAACTTTTATGACTATTTGGCTGAACACACATCTGTGAGCAAGCTTTGTCTTGTGTTAAACAAATAAGAACTAATCGATGTTGACTGACTACAATATAAATGCAGTCATGCAATTCAAAAAAAAATAAATAAATAAAATGGTTCCATTGTTCAAGAAAATTATCCAAAATTGTGAACAGTTACATATTTCCCATTAATTATATTGTACTCTTGCGTCTTGTATGGAAATTAAGTGCTTGGGGTGGAATCATTGAGTTTCTTTTACGACTCCGCTCTGTTGTATTGAGAGGATCATTTCCAACAACCTGTTGGCGACATTTGGTCTCGTGCGCTTATTCCGGTTCCTTGGCTTGGGTCAAACAAGTCAAGCGTGTAATTACGTGTGTGTAAAGGTTGTCTGGGCACACAGTGAAAGGTCATCCTGAATTATTGGTCATGAGCGATTATTGGCCAACTTTTGGCGGTAAAACGACAGGCGGGTTGTTGAGGTATGGTTTGACCCGGGTTGTTGAGGTATGGGTTGACCCGCGTTGTTGAGGTATGGGTTGACCCGGGTTGTTGAGATATGGGTTGACCCGGGTTGTTGAGGTATGGGTTGACCTGGGTTGTTGAGGTAAGGGTTGACCCGGGTTGTTGAGGTAAGGGTTGACCCAGGTTGTTGAGGTTGTGGTCAGCTTCACCTACTTGGGGTCCAAATAAACAGTCCAACACACTGTCCATTAGGACGAAATAAACTGTAGAATTGGCAAAGCACAAATCTAACGGAGAAAGCCAAACTGTGTGTCTATCGAGGCTGCGTCATCAGTACACTGCTATACCGAAGCGAAACATGGACCTCTTAAAAATCCCATGAGCACAAACTTAGTAGCCTCCACTTGAGGTGCCTGCCACGCATCCTTGGTATTAAATGGCAACATAAAGTGCCAAATAGTGAGGTCTTGATGCGTGCCAATATGAAAAGCATGTTCTCGATCCTTAGTGAAAGACGCCTGAGATGGCTAGCTAGGGTGTGTAAAAAGAATGAGCTTTTGCAGCGTCTCCAAGGACCTTCTATATGGAGAACTGGCATAGGTAAAGAGGAAGACAGGTCGCCAACGTCAGCGATTTAAAAATGTCTGCCAAAGGGATATTAAAGTAGCCAAAATACGCACAAGCGACTGGGAGTGTAAGGCAGACGACTTGAAGCACAGTTTTATAGGAAGGCGTCATAGTAGCCGAGGAGCGAAGAATGGAGGAGGCTGCAGACAGAAGAGCTAGGAGAAAGGCAAAAACATTGGGAACCACAGAATTCATGTACAAAAACTGTGGTAAAGACTGTCACTCAATGATAAGACTGCACAGCCACACGAGAAAATGCACCCAAGACCAACCGTGATGCCCCATCGTCTTGCGAGACGGAAGGATGCCGACAAGAGAGGAATCTGGGTCATGGCGTCTCGTATTACGACAGTTACTGACCACTCACCCCAACCGTTGAAATTATTAAGATTCTAAAACCATAATGACAATACCAAGACTACTCGAAAGTACATTTCTTAATACCTTAACATTGCCAATGCAATTCTTAATCTATCATTATATAACTTATATGCTGGCACGCTGCCACATTATATTGTAGGTACTTTGAAAATTTTTTAAAATAATGTCACAAAAATCTAAAACATATATCATTTTGAAGGGCTAGCTCTAAGCTTTCTAAAAACACCAATTTCATCTTCAACAGAACTCGCGTTATCAACTTACGAGTGAATTTTCAAGCCCCTTACATATACTATATAATATATATTATACTTTTAAAAAAATGATGACCAATTTTAAAATCTTTTTACCCTTTTTTTCAATAACTTTTTTATTTTTAAAGATATTTGCACCAAAATTTCAGAAGACCATCACGTTCTTATTGACATCATTATAAATAACGTAATTCTTTACACAAATATTTTATTTTTACAAATAAATTAAGGTCTTTTTGTTAAAAATCATTTTGAAAAGTTGAAAAATTAATTTGTCATGCGCCATATTAAAAAAGGGCATAAAAGTGATTTAAATTTAAAATATGTTGAAGTAAAATTTTAAAACAATAATAATAAATATGATTTTTCAAAGATTTAAATTGAATGCACGAAGCTATAACTTTTGGTAACCATTATGTCACTATTAGCTAAGTTTATATTTTATATATATTGAAAAAAAAATAAATATATATAATTTAATGACATACTGATAATGAAATTGTTTATTATTAAGAGTTTTATTTACTTATTTGAAGACTTTTATATTCAGTAAATAGTAAAGTTAAAATAAAGAGTAGTACTGCCGCAAAGATTTAAGAAAGTATAAAACTATAAAACCTAACTTTAGAATAAAGCATTCACAGCTAACCGGGTCGTAAAGTTAAGGGGAAAAAAATCCAATATTTATTTAGAAAACTGTGACGTAAAACACGAAATTCCGAAGAATACCTTTAGCGAACCGTTCATTGTTTCGAAAAGTTTTACCGACAAATTTCATTGTAAGCTAAATTTTAAAACTTTTTTGTTACATTCACTTGAATAATTGTCTGAATATAGATCTATATATCTACGCGCACAGAACCAGAATTTAAAAAAAAGAAAAGAAAAATCAAGCGTGCCTGACGGGGCCCACCTCCCATTGGGGCCCCTAAATAAATTCCTGGATTCACCCCCTGGCGGCGGCCCTGCTGTGTCTAATCTTAACAACTTGAATTACTATGATATTTTATCATTGAGACCCAGTGTCTAATGTCAATAATGACTTGAATTACTATGATATTTTCTCATTGAGACCCTGTGTCTAATCTCAATAACAATTCTGCTGTAAATGATATTATTTCTTTCATCTCACGGCGTTGTCTGGGTTCGACAAGCGGTCGTCTCCACAACAACCCGAAACCATGTGACACAGGAGAGTTATGGATTTACTAGACAAACATTTGACCACCACACAAAGATTACAAGTTTGACAAACAACTTCAGAACTGACACTTTATTTGACGCTGCATCCTGTGAACTGGCAATTTATCATATCAGTGTCAATAAAGAATATTTTATTATTTCTTAAAGTCAAATCTCGATTGATTGCAAGCAAGAGGCTTACACTGGTGACCCATTGTGACCTGTTGTGACCCGATGTGACCTGTTGTGACCCGTGGTGACCTGTTGTGACCCGTGGTGACGCGTTCTGACCTGTGGTGACCCGTTGTGACCTGTTGTGACCCGCGGTGACCGGTTGTTACCCGTGGTGACCTATTGTGACGCGTTCTGACCCGTTGTGACCCGTGTTGACCTGTTGTGACCCGTTGTGACCCGCGGTGACCGGTTGTTACCCGTGGTGACCTATTGTGACCCGTGGTGACCGGTTGTGACCCGTTCTGACCGGTGGTGACCTGTTGTGACCTGTTGTGACCCGTTGTGACCTGTTGTGACCCGTTCTGACTCACAGTGACCCGATGTGACCTGTTGTGACCCGTTGGGACCCGTGATGACCGGTTGTGACCCGTTGTGACCTGTTGTGACCCGATCGAACCCATTGCGACCTGTTGTAACCCACGTATTTATTCCTAATTTGTAATCATAGTTCTTAATTACACGATTGGTTTTTTCTGCTTTACATTAAAGTTAAAACAATGTTTTATCAAACGTTCTTGATTTATCACCAAGAATTGCCGAACCCTCCTACAAATAAATGCGATATCTCGTCAACAATGTTGCTTTAATTTGTTTAACACGACTTCCCTAATCAAAGGGAGTTCAATCAAAGCATTTGATTTATCTACAGAAACAAAAAAATTGTTTAAATATTTGATTCACTGCCACAAAATAAAATCGATAACAATCGTTATTTTCCACAGGACCCATTAAGTGGTCAAGCAGGGCTCAATCTGACCAAAGGTTTTAATTTAAGAAATAGGTGGTCTTGTTTTCATGTTAACCCCTGTCATATTGGTTTAGTTTGCGAGGGGCGCATCATTGGGTCATTAAAAATTAAAGGGGCGCATCTGAAAAAAAAAACCTATAAAAAAATCAAGGACAATACGTCATCTTTAACATACATTATTTGCTTAAAAAATTATGTTCTGTAGACCTCAAAAACTCGTCACAGGGCTGCACGCAGATGCGTAACTTGGCTTTTGACGCCCATGGCTAAGTTATTTTTGGCCCCTTGATAAATTGACAAGTTTCAGCTTGGCGACTTTTTCAATTGTTATAAAAAAAGTATTTCTCTTATTTTATTTATAAGAGTTATTTCGTAGACTGACGGTGACAGTCTTACAACGTGAATATAAAAAAATTCAAAGGACAGGAACACTACCAATTTACTGTTAATTATTTACTAAATAAATAAATCTGGATATTGTTGCGTTAATACACACTACAGCAATACTTATAAGAGTATGATGTATTATAAATAAAAACAATTAATTTCAATGTTTCATACTCATTATCTGATACATAACGATACAAACTCACAATTAAATGTTAATTTAAGTAACACTCCACCAATCTACTCCTATGTCAAAGGCTCAAAGTTTAACTTTTCTTTCTTTTAAATTTTGCAAACTAAGTGATTATTTCATCGAAGTTTATTTGACTGGTAGAGCCCACCCCACGATCGATGGCAAAAATATCTAGAGATGTTGTTCGTTGTTGACCTGACGTCAATCTCAAGTAACTTTTGGTAAATTTTAATTTGTAATTTCCATGTAGCGAGATCTTTTATAAAGATCTAAATTAACGTATTATCGGGTTTTTAAATATTTTTTTTACAATAATTCAATCATTTGGTGTTTAAAGTATTTTATTTATACATTTCTATTTATTTATTTCAGGATATTTGCCTGTAAATAGAAAGCCTTAGATTCTAAATCTGCCATTGAAAAATTTGAAATGCTTTGACAGAAAATAAAAGTCTTCTGCTATATTTTTCAGATAACAATATCTCTCTTATAACTGCATCATTATTGAATCATTAGTGAATCAAAAAGACATTTTGAATTTAAACAAATCTGATCCTTTCTTTAATCTTCACCATGCTCTCCTGGCATTAGTTTTTGTTTTGCTTTCTTTTATTGAACCGGCTCGATGTTCGTTTTAAACACGTTTCTTTAATTTTGGCAAAAATGTTATAGATTTCGTTAGTTTGTAGATCTTCAAAGTCATAGGATAGCCCTTTTTTTTATTAAAAACTATGATCGGTAAATATTCTGGGCTTTTTGTAGTGCTAAATTGACTTTGATTATTTTTTTACAATATCAAATTCCAAATAGTTATAAAGGCTCTTAACTATTGATTTGACGGTGCAATGATTTAGGATCAGATAATGCGTCACCAAGTAAGTGACTATCCTTCATTTCAATTAATACTAAAATAATTTGCTCCAGTTGCAGCACTTACATCATTTCCTTTGGAACACCATCTTGTGTCCGCATGCTTTTTTAGGCTGATGTCAGTGACTGAGGAAATTCTTTCCTATCTTCTAGTTGACGAGAAGTAAAAATATGTACAATGTCTGTATATTTCTGTAAATTGTTACAACATCTGCAGCAATGCTGACCGCGTGCACAGTGCACACCTACAAAGTTAAGACTATGTGCATTTGTATGATAACAAGCCCCACAAAGTTCACAAACATAATAAAAATATTATAATGGTTTCAGTCAAATATATTTAAATATTCTTAAATATTCCCTTTTATTTTTTTGTTATAGATGCTAACAGTGTATATTTTAAAAAATAGGATTTAAAAAATCAGAGTGTTTGCGGCGCCCTTTTCAACTGGCACAGGCCGGCGCCCTTGGCAACTGCCCAAATGCCAAGCCGTTGTTACGCCAATGGCTGCACGTGGTCCACTGACTGCAATCAATGAGAACCGATCAAGTACATGGTAAAATCCTTTATAATGAAAGACAATTTTCTGTGCGGTCATTGATAGCGATTGGTCCCTCAAACTCCTAAAGACAACCACAGCCAATCAGAAAAAATAATGAATCTCATATTTAACAAGTTAACGCGGACCTTCAAAGCGAGTTAGTTTTTGTGCAGTAATATTTTCAAAGACTTTATTTGGAGCAGTGCGCTTTCAAAAATAATTTATTGGGGTGACACGTTACACTGACATGGCGCAATACGTGACACTGACATGGTGTGGCACGTGACACTGAAATGGTGTGACACGTTTACCTGACGTGGTGTGACACGTTACATTGACATGTTGTTACACGTGACACTGACATTTTGTGACACAATACATTGACATAGTGTGACACGTGACACTGACATGGCGAAATACGTGACACTGACATGGTGTGACACGTGACACTGACATGGTGGGACACGTTACATTGACATGGTGTTACACAATACATTGACATTTTGTGACACAATACATTGCCATAGCGTGACACGTTACACTGACATGGTGTGACACGTGACACTGACATGACTGACCTGCTTTCCGCTCGGTCTTCACACCACTGGTATCAATATGAACGTTTGTTAGAATTTAATAGCTGTTTATTGGTTGGCCTGGGAGAATCATGGGTCGTCACGTGATTTGTGTTTATCAGGTTAGACGTCTCCTTTTTACTCGACACGTGACATGACCCAAAATTCTCATCATTGCCTCTAAGGACCAGATGTTCCTGGCGGTTGAGAGAGAGAAAGAGAGAGAGAGAGAGTCATTAAATTGTTTTGATTCCCCTACCCACCCGCACCAAAAAATGTTACATTAGATTTAGATGTACTCGCCTACGGGAATGTGTTGTCACGACCGGTAACCCTTGGGATAAATTCTTTGGGCTTAAATGGCAATCATTCAAGGCGTGAGTTTGAATCTTATCAAACAATCATTGAGCAGAGACTTTGTCCATCATCAGAGGCTCTAATTCTATCATCTAAAACCACGTCATTGTTGTTGATAGAATACGTTACAACAAGTCAGTGGTCTACAGAGGACATTTTAAAGAATACGTATAGTTACAACCAAGTCAGTGGTGTACAGAGGACATTTTAAAGAATACGTATAGTTACATCCAAGTCAGTGGTCTACAGAGTACACTTAAAAGAATACGGAATACGTATAGTTACATCCAAGTCAGTGGTCTACAGAGTACACTTAAAAGAATACGTATAGTTACATCCAAGTCAGTGGTCTACAGCACAGATGATAGAAAGACGGACGGAGGTAAAGGTAACAGGAAAAGACAAGTCCCTGCCCTCTGAAAAAAGCTAGGTAACCCCACCCCCACCGCCTCTCCGAAGTTTTAAGAACTGTTTGGTGCAGGTCCTCTTTTCATTGTAGGTGAGTTAAAATTATAGCCTTTTATTGAAACAAAAAAATGGCACGCAATATTTGTCATTAATTGTTTTATTTCATTAAGTTATGAAGCTAAGAAGCTGTAAGTAGTAATAATAACTAGATGCTCGCGGCGTAGCATACGCCACAGATTTGCTCATAGATAGGGCAATGAAAGTGGTGGGAAGGGGTTGAACAGACACATATTACATCACGATGAAAACAGTACAACGCGAATGAACCTCGGATGCGGGGAAAACTGTGACGCATTGTTGATCTGGAAAAATATGCACTGTGGTTAGCCACTAGCCACCCCGCACCACCCTAGCTTGCCAGCCATAAACTAATTGACATAACCTGTCGAAGTTCATTCGTCAAGCTCATTTCTACTCGTCTTGTGCTTGTTATGGTTATTGAAAAGATAGTGGGAAAAACACAAACATTTTTAAAAATTAAATAAGTAATGTCTTAGCTAAGGATTGAACCTGCGACCTCCGCGTGTTAGGCGTATGTTATAACCATTACACCACAAAAAAAACATGTTAATTTGTTAATCTGAATGAACATAATAGTAATTGACTTCAATTCAACGAATCGTTGAATGACCCCCGACGTTGATTACTAACTTTTCTTGGAATCTGATTGGTTGGTGGGGTCACACAGCTTGCTACTTGGTGTCCGGCATGGTTGGACCATGATGGGAATTATATATAGATAATAATAATAATAGTAATAATAATAATAATATCCCACTGACTTACCCATGATTGAAGGGCCATACATGACATCATGTCAAAGTTGTCCATGATTGAAGGACCATACATTACATATCAAAGTTGTCCACGATTGAAGGGCCACACATGACATCATGTCAAAGTTGCCCATGATTGAAGGGCCATACATGACATCATATCAAAGTTGCCCATGATTGAAGGACCATACATTACATATCAAAGTTGCCCATGATTGAAGGACCATACATTACATATCAAAGCTGCCCATGATTGAAGGACCATAATGACATCATGTCAAATTTGCCCATGATTGAAGGGCCATACATGACATATCAAAATTGCCCATGATTGAAGGACCATACATTACAAATCAAAGCTGCCCATGATTGAAGGGCCATACATGGGATTATGTCAAAGCCGCCCTGATTGAACTGTCAAACAAGAAATCATGTCCTAATAGCCCTAATTGATTGAAGTAATGTACGTGCAATCATGTCATTTCATCCGAACACGTTGTATCCAGGATATCACACGACATCTCCATTGAGTTACGGATAATTGGTGGTTGATTTGATCAAGTAGGCGAGATTATTCCTTGAACGCTCAAATCTTCTGGGAGCCAGCAAACATTAGCGAGATAATGGACAATCTGAGCTTGCCCCAAGGGGCAGCTTTCATAAATGTGTTGTAATCTCATACGGCCGTGGTGTGAGCAAACAGCTGATACCTCAAAGAGTCATGAGCAGCATGGGACAGCAGTGAACAGCCCTGACCACGGTGGAGACCCAGCATGGGACAGTAGTCAACAGCCCTGACCACCGGGGATAACCTGATGTGATTATTTCAGGCAGCAAGTCACTCTAAACATAACAAGTTCATATCGGAATCAAAACACCCCCCCCC
>MUZC01004793.1:67128-81802 GCA_002072015.1 Radix auricularia | reverse complement strand
GTACACTAGTTGTTCTGTGTACTAGCTCATTGCCATGGCGTACACTAGTTGTTCTGTGTACTAGCTCATTGTCATGGCGTACACTAGTTGTTCTGTGTACTAGCTCATTGCCATGACATTTTGCGGCTATGAAAACTCAACGAATGGACAAGTCGTCTCGAGGCAGAAATCGATGCTATTGACATTTTAGTTTAACATTTGAATTTATGACCCAATAACATCGATCTTATTAAAAAAAACCAACATCACTAACATTTCTCCTGATCATACTTTAGAAGGATGAAAACGTTGAACCTGTTGCTAGTATCATTAAACAACATGACATGTGGTTATTGTTAGGTCTCCTAACGGTTGTGTAGTGTCCAGCCTGCCAACTCTTACACTCCGCCGTTATATGACAAGCATGACTCAAGTGTAGCAGAATAAATTCTTTATACACACATATATATACAAGTGATAGCTCGCATACAATTCTACACAAATTTGACTAACTCTAGTCTACAACAGCAGTACAATGGCTGTATATATAACATTCTGGAATTGTCATATAGGGGTTGTCATTATCAACCGGAAGTCTTATTATAGAAAAAAAAAATTATAACTCGGAAGTGTGTAAGGACAGTTCTTAAATTTGTCTTCATTATTACAATAGAAATTGAATTTTTTTTGCGTAGCCAAAAAACTTGTTGACAAAAGTAATTTTAGGAAATTTTATATATGAAAAAATTAATTACTGTATTCAGAGGAATGTATTTTGGAAAATGGTGTATCGTTACGCTTATGGAACATGTAACAGAAACTCTAGATACAGGAAGCGTTCACACATGCAATGTGTTATATTTTATTTAATTTCTTGCAAAGATTTACAGACACGTAAAAGATGGGTTCATGGTTGTAGCAGATTAGGAAGTTTTGTCCACAGTATTTCCATACACAAGCGTCTATGTAGTAAACATTTTGTTGGAGGAAAATGTCCTACAGATAATTTTCCCGATCCTTTACATACACTAGTAAATATCGAAGAGTCTCTATTCTCACACCTGGCTCTACTGTCTTGGCCCCACCTCGTCCACTAGACCCCTAGTCTCATGTCTCCTCTCTCGACCTCTGCCCAACACACACGAACTTCTACCCGTAGACTGGTGACCAGGCTTCATAATATTACCGCACGGTGACTAGTTTCACGACGCCGTTCTCCACAGTGATTCTCAAACCCCTGACAGGCAAATGTGATGTTCACCAAATTTCGATGGATTTGTTGTGTTTTTTAAAAATTTATTATTATTTTATTTTAAAAATATATTTTTGGGGGTGAGACATAGTACAGGAGCAAATGTCTATACAATTTTTAACCATAAAACGAATTGGCAACATTATGTGACACAAATAAAATTCCATTACCACAAGGGAAATAATGAGAATTGAATTACGTTTATGACGGAAGTAATTTGTTGTTGTTGTTGTGTGTGGTGGGATGGAGGGGGTGGAGTAAGACGGATAGCGTTAGTTTACTACAACTTGAAAGTCTCTCAGATTTATATAACATCATTATGTCCATCCAAATAAAGTTTTAAAAGAAGATTGCAAAGGGGGTGAATTCTGCACGTTTGCTCCCACCTACTTTCATAACAAAACAGTAAATTGTCCCCTAAAAATTTCACCCCTATTGCTATCTCCCCTCCAAAAATCATCCCTATTGTTATCTCCCCTCCAAAGTTCAACTCTATTGTTATCTCCCCTCCAAAGTTCATTCCTATTGTTATCTCCCCTCCACAGTTCATCTCTATTGTTATCTCCCTTCTACAGTTCATCCCATTGTTATCTCCCCTCCACAGTTCATCCCTATTGTTATCTCCCCTCCACAGTTCATCCCATTGTTATCTCCCCTCCACAGTTCATCCCTATTGTTATCTCCCCTCCACAGTTCACCTCTATTGTTATCTCCCCTCCACAGTTCATCCCTATTGTTATCTCCCCTCTACAGTTTATTTCTATTGTTATCTCCCCTCTACTGTTCATCTCTATGGTTATCTCCCCTCCACTGTTCACCTCTATTGTTATCTCCCCTCCACAGTTCATCCCTATTGTTATCTCCCCTCTACAGTTCATTTCTATTGTTATCTCCCCTCTACTGTTCATCTCTATGGTTATCTCCCCTCCACAGTTCATCTCTATTGTTGTCTCCCCTCCACAGTTAATTTCTATTGATATCTCCCCTCTACTGTTCATCTCTATTGTTATCTCCCCTCCACAAATCATCCCTATTGTTATCTCCCCTTCAAAGTTCATCCCTATTGTTATCTCCCCTCCACCGTTCATCCCTATTGTTATCTCCCCTCCACAGCTCGTCCCTATTGTTATCTCCCCTCCATTGTTTATCCCTATTGTGATCTCCCCTCCATTGTTTATCCATATTGTTATCTCCCCTCCACAGGTCATCCCTATTGTTATCTCCCCTCCACAGGTCATCCCTATTGTTATCTCCCCTCCACAGATCATCCCTATTGTTATCTCCCCTCAACAGTTCATCCCTTTTGTTATCTCCCTTCCACAGGTCATCCCTATTGTTATCTCCCCTCCACAGTTCATCCCTCTTGTTATCTCCTCTTCTGGCAGGGATTCTCAAGCTGCCGTTAAACCCCTCGGAAGAAGACTCGCGGCGGATCGTCCAGCTCGTTGAGGATGAAAACACTACTTTCTCTGTTGAATTCCTTGAGGCCTACAACTCGGAGGACGTCATCAGTTTCAAGAAAGGTGATTGGTTGCAATGCGATACGAATACTTGTCACAATTAAATACTTAGGACGTGATTACAGTAATCGAATACGTCATCGTAAGATCGTCGCTGAACGAATGATTTCATAAAAATTTTTTGAACTATTAATGTTCAGTCAAATCGAATTAAACTGGAAATCCAATAGTAATAAAAAAACTCGATACAAAAAAAAAAATCGATTTTTAATTTTTTTCTTCAAATTTTTTATCTGAAAGTCGTGGGAACTTCATGTCTGGAATAAATTCCATTCTTTCTCCCTCCCCGGTGTGTCAGCGCACAAGGACCTGCGTGAGAAGAAGCCCACTGCGGTCATAGGACCCTACAGTTGGTCTTACGCCGTGGCAGCCGAACACGCCCGCATTCCTTACTTTGTGACGTCCTTGACCCCCAAGGAACAGCCGTTGTCGTCGTACATCATCCAGCTGTTCCCGGACCCCACGGTGTACGCTCGGGCGACGGAGGACATGCTTCGGTACTACGGACTCAACCGTGTGGTCGTGTTCTATGACTCGCCAGCAGGTAATGTAGTTTGTGTCCATGGCCCAGTAAGTAATGTAGTTTGTGTCTATAGCCCCAGTAGGTAAAGTAGTTTGTGTTCATGGCCCCTGTAAGTAATGTAGTTTGTGTTCATGGCCCCAGCAGGTAATGTAGTTTGTGTCAATGGCCCCAGCAGGTAATGTAGTTTGTGTCACATGGTTCCAGTAGGTAATGTAGTTTGTGTCCATGGCCCCAGTAGGTAATGTAGTTTGTGTCCATGGCCCCAGCAGGTAATGTAGTTTGTGTCCATGGCCCTTGTAGGTAATGTAGTTTGTGTCCATGGCCCCAGCAGGTAATGTAGTTTGTGTCACATGGTTCCAGTAGGTATTGTAATATGTGTCCATGGCCTTAGCAGGTAATGTAGTTTGTGTTCATGGCCCCAGCAGGTAATGTAGTTTGTGTCCATGGCCCCAGCAGGTAATGTAGTTGTGTCCATGGCCCCTGTAGGTAATGTAGTTTGTGTTCATGGCTAAAGAAGGTAATGTAGTTTGTATCCATGGCCCCAACAGGTAATGTAGTTTGTGTCCATGGCCCCATCAGGTAATGTAGTTTATGTCCATTGCCCCTGTAGGTAATGTAGTTTGTGTCCATAGCCCTGTAGGTAATGTAGTTTGTGTCCATGGCCCAGCAGGTAATGTAGTTTGTGTCACATGGTTCCAGTAGGTAATGTAGTTTGTGTCCATGGACCCAGTAGGTAATGTAGTTTGTGTCCATGGCCCCTGAAGGTAATGTAGTTTGTGTTCATGGCCCCAGCAGGTAATTTAGTTTGTGTCCATGGCCCCAGCAGGTAATGTAGTTTGTGTCCATGGCCCCTGTAGGTAATGTAGTTTGTGTCCATGGCCCCAGCAGGTAATGTAGTTTGTGTCACATGGTTCCAGTAGGTATTGTAGTTTGTGTCCATGGACTTAGCAGGTAATGTAGTTTGTGTCCATGGCCCCAGCAGGTAATGTAGTTTGTGTCCATGGCTAAAGAAGGTAATGTAGTTTGTATCCATGGCCCCAGCAGGTAATGTAGTTTGTGTCTATAGCCCCAGTAGATAATGTAACTTGTGTCCATGGCCCCAGCAGGTAATGTAGTTTGTGTCCATGGCCCCTGTAGGTAATGTAGTTTGTGTCCATGGCCCCAGCAGGTAATGTAGTTTGTGTCCATGGCCCCTGTAGGTAATGTAGTTTGTGTCCATGGCCCCAGTAGGTAATGTAGTTTGTGTCTATAGCCCCAGTAGGTAATGTAGTTTGTGTCTATAGCCCCAGCAGGTAATGTAGTTTGAGTCTATGGCCCCAGTAGGTAATGTAGTTTGTGTCCATGGCCCCTGTAGGTAATGTAGTTTGTGTCCATGGCCCCAGCAGGTAATGTAGTTTGTGTCCATGGCCCCAGAAGGTAATGTAGTTTGTGTCCATGGCCCAAGTAGGTAATGTAGTTTTTGTCTATAGCCCCAGTAGGTAATGTAGTTTGTGTCCATGGCCCCAGCAGGTAACGTAGTTTGTGTCCATAGCCCCAGTAGGTAATGTAGTTTGTGTTCATGGCCCCAGTAGGTAATGTAGTATGTGTCAATGGCCCCTGTAGGTAATGTAGTATGTGTCAATGGCCCCAGTAGGTAATGTAATCTGTGTCCATGGCCCCAGTAAGTAATGTTTTGTGTCCATGGCCCCAGTAGGTAATGTAGTTTGTGTCCCTGGCCCCTGTAGGTAATGTAGTTTGTGTCCATGGCCCCAGAAGGTAATGTAGTTTGTGTCCATGGCCCCAGAAGGTAATGTAGTTTGTTTCCATAGCTCCTGTAGGTAATGTAGGTTTTGTCCCTGTGGGTAACGGGAACCCATTGGATTGTTGGATCTCTTTGGTGTTCCTGTTTATATTATGCTTTGGTTTTTAATGGAAAGCATCACAGATCTTAACACCCCTGACCGTAACGCCCATGACCTTAACACCCTTGACCTTACCATCCATGACCTTACCATCCCTGACCTTATCATCCCTGAACTAACCATCCCTGCCCTTACCACCCCTGACCTTAACACCCACGACCTTCCCACCCTTCACCATACCATCCCTGACCTTCCCATCCTTCACAATACCATCCCTGACCTTATCATCCCTGACCTTACCACCCCTGACCTTAACACCATGAACGTACCACGCCTGACCTTACAATCCATGTCCTTACCATCCATGACCTTACCATCCATGACCTTACCATCCATGACCATACCATCTATGACCTTACCATCCTTGACCTTACCATCCATGACCTTACCATATATGACCTTACCATCCTTGACCTTACCATCCATGACCTTACCACCTATGACCTTACCATCCTTGACCTTACCATCCATGACCTTACCATCTATGACCTTACCATCCTTGACCTTACCATCCATGACCTTACCACGCCTGGCCTTATCACCCCTGACCTTACCATCCCTGACCTTACCATTTCTGATGTAGAATGTTCCACTTCCAGGAGCCACAGTCCTAGAACATCTGGCCCAACAGTCCTGGATGTTGGTCACTGGTGTCCAGGTCAACAACAAGTCGCTGCCCTTGTTGAGGGAGACGCTGAAGATTGTCCGCAGTAAACACTTCACCACATTTACAGCTGTGCTCAGCACACACCACACACGGTTCTTGCTGGACAAGGTGAGTAGAGTACTGTAGTAATACACATCACACACGGTACTTGCTGGACAAGGTGAGTAGGGTACTGTAGTAGTACACACCACACACGGTACTTGGACCAGCTGAGTAGAGTACTGTAGTATTACACATCACACACGGTACTTGCTGGACAAGGTGAGTAGGGTACTGTAGTAGTACACACCACACACGGTACTTGGACCAGGTGAGTAGAGTACTGTAGTATTACACATCACACACGGTACTTGGACCAGGTGAGTAGAGTACTGTAGTAATACAGAGCCGTCTATACACTATTTTTGGGCCCCTGTGCAAAGAAATAGTGTTGGGCCACTGGCAAAAAAAAAAAAAAAAAAAAGAGTACCACAGGAATAAAAAAATAAATATGCATAATATATATATAGATAAACATATTCCCATGGGGCTCCTATGCACGAGCCCCCCACAGCCCGTGCTAATGCCCAACAGGTCTATACGTTAAGACGGCACTGTAAAAATACACAACACACTAAAATCTCAAAGGTTTCTTACTCAAAGCTAAAAAAATCTACCTTAATGTTAAACAAACGATAGTTTAAAAATACAGTTACATGAATAATTTCATTAACTTATGGCATAGTCTATTTGTACACCTCACACCAGCTTTAAACATGAAATAGTCTATTTATACACCTCACACCTTCTATTAACATGGAATAGTCTATTTGTACACCTCACACCTTCTATTAACATGGAATAGTCTATTTGTACACCTCACACCTTCTATGAACATGGAATAGTCTATTTGTACACCTCACACTTACCTTCTTTATCTAGAGCTGTGCTCAAATATGAACCTTTTTTATTGTTTTATCAAGACTATAAAATTTATATTGTATATCCTTCCAGGCACTCTCTCTCAGTATGTTCTCAAATATGAACCTATTATATTTTGTTATCAACACTATAAAATGTATACTGTATATTCTTCCAGGCACTCTCTCTCAGTATGTTCTCAACGCCACACAAATGGTTGCTTGTAAACCTGGTAAGTTTGAAATGACGTCAATATGATCACGTCTTATACGTAGCACAAGACCCCACCCCACCCCTCCCACCCCTCCCCCAACCCTGTGTTTCATTAACCCATCGCGGTCCATTGATGTGATATGATTTTTATATTTAATTGATTTATAGCTAAAACTAAAAGACGAACAGTTTTCAAAGTCTCTCTTTGCCTGCTGGTAGTTAGATTAAATTTCTTAAAAATCAAAAGATTGTTATTGAAGTTTACAATGTAACCGTTAAAAAAACGAAGTATTGAAAACTAACGAAAACGAAAATATATTCACGATCGGTGCGCATTAAATTAAACACGTTTTACGAGACAAACCTAGAATTTTGTATTTTCGGATTGCTTTGCCCTGCGTATTATAATGAACATCCTTATAGTTATGTCACGTATATAAAGGATTTAGACATCTAGATAGTGAAAAACGTGTGTGTTTTTTTTTTACTGTTTTTTTTTATTAGTAAGTTTTCTTGCACCAGAATGAATTGTTCATTAAAATACCGTGTCTAAAATTAGTTTTTCAAACTGCCAAAAGATTCCTTTCTTTTTTTTTCAACGACAAATTGTTGTAGTTAAAGTCATTAAAAGTAAATAGTTTGATTTTTTTTATTAATACAACATTTTTGGTGCTAATTGTCATTATTTAAAAATCCTCAAAACACTAGCTAAGTCACGAATGTTGTCTAAAAAACCCCCATAGATCTACCATTATACTTGAACTTTTTGGACTAAAAAATCATGTTTTTATCACGTCAATGAATTGTCATGTCAATGACATGTCTCACTTTGTCCTGTCACGTCAATGACTTGTCTCACTTTGTCCTGTCACGTCAATGACTTGTCTCACTTTGTCCTGTCACGTCATCACTTTGTCCTGTCACGTCAATGACTTGTCTCACTTTGTCCTGTCACGTCAATGACTTGTTTCACTTTGTCCTGTCACGTCAATGACTTGTCTCACTTTGTCCTGTCACGTCAATGACTTGTCTCACTTTGTCCTGTCACGTCAATGATTTGTCTCACTTTGTCCTGTCACGTCAATGACTTGTCTCACTTTGTCCTGTCACGTCAATGACTTGTCTCACTTTGTCCTGTCACGTCAATGACTTGCTTCACTTTGTCCTGTAACGACCAGGGTCTCCAGGAGTACGACCTGGACAAGTTCGTCGACTCTCACGCCAACGTCACAGTGGTCAGACTGATGATGGACTACAACTCAAAGTTCTGTGCTCTGGACAAGGAGTTCATCAACCTGAGGCGGGCCGTGTTCCATGACGCCATCCGCCTCTATGACCAGATGTACGGGAACAAGAGTGACTCAGGGAAGGTCAGCATGAGGCAGACGGTCAGAAAGGTGAGGCACGTGCTGTGGGATAGGGTTACCGGCAGTTAGGGTTATCAGCTGTTAATGTTACCGGCAGTTAGGGTTATAGTTCGTCAAGTAAAGTTTTGCGCCATGTTCAATACAGGTGACATGGTTATGGCTGCAAACATTTGAGTTTGTCTTACATATGTGGTTTTATATGTCAGGATTACTGTTTAGAGTTAGTTTGACTTACATATGTGGTTTTATATGTCAGGATTACTGTTTAGAGTTAGTTTGACTTACATATGTGGTTATTATATGTCAGGATTAGTGTTTAGAGTTATGTTCCCTTGGCTAAGGGTAAAGTCAAGTAACTCGTCCTTTCATTTTAAATTAGAGTAACTCGTCTTTTGTTTGTAAATTAGAGTAACTCGTCTTTTGTTTGTAAATTAGAGTAACTCGTCTTTTGTTTGTAAATTAGAGTAACTCGTCCGTTGTTTGTAAATTAGAGTAACTCGTCTTTTGTTTGTAAATTAGAGTAACTCGTCTTTTGTTTGTAAATTAGAGTAACTCGTCTTTTGTTTGTAAATTAGAGTAACTCGTCTTTTTTTTTGTAAATTAGAGTAACTCGTCTTTTGTTTGTAAATTAGAGTAACTCGTCTTTTGTTTGTAAATTAGAGTAACTCGTCTTGACTGTAATTAAGAATAACAAGGAAACGTCAGGTAGTTTTGTTTACCTTTGAGTTGAATGCTGGGAAATGTTGACACGAGCTAATGACCAGCGTTTTATTTTCTTCAAAAAATGATTCAACAGTTAGAGATGGACGGCTGCACTGGTCATCTCATGTTCTCCAGTTTCGGACAGCGGACGGAAAGTTTCCTCCAGCTGATGACACTGGAAGGTTACCAGAACGGATCAGTAAGTCATCACCTAATCGTTCAGTAGCCCTTGCTTAAAAGATCGTCCCGGGACGTATCAACACAAGACGTTTTTTGTTTGTCATTAAATACATTTCATAATTTGGTTTTATTATGTTAATATTGTGATGATCAGTCACCAATCTCGACATATCACCACCACTACTGTCCCTCCCCTCTGACACGTCCCTCCCCTCTGACACGCCCCTCTTTCACATTCACAACAGCACATTTCCTTATATCTTGAGTTCAGCCCCACCCCTACCCACGCTGGTAATGTAACATTGGCGCATATCAGGGAGTGGGGAAGGGCAGGGGAGGGGGCCAAGAGCAGTGGCGTCGCTAGGGGGGTGCGGAGGGGGCGGGCCGCCCCGGGTGACACCATCAGGGGGTGACACCAGACCATAAAATTCTATATATTCCCGTTATTTGGCACTGGAAAACACGGAGGAGTTCTATGGATTAAATCATGAGGGGGTGACACCATGAGCTACCGCCCCGGGTGACACCATGAGCTACCGCCCCGGGTGACACCAACCCTAGTGACGCCTCTGGCCAAGAGCAAGGTTTAATTTGTCAAATTTTAGTTTTTAAAAAGGCCTTGTTGTGTTTCATGCAATTATGAACAAAAGTTCATCTTACTAATAGTTATCTAGACGACCAAAATGATCAAATGAGATAACTAAACTCTTAAACTCAAGTTCAACAAAACCTTCTCATAATTAATAATTCCTTGTCATTTTCATTTATTACAATGGGTAAAGAAATTTTCGTTTTAGTTAAAATGAATTAAAATTAAAATTTTAACTTTATTCGATTTTCATATAGATAAATTATATAAAAATACTTCAACAAATCAAACGCTAAAACAACAACAACAACAACAACAACAAAAAAAAAAAAAAAAAAACGACATCAAACAACCTGATTTATTATATAAATTATATATTTTCTTTGTTACCGTTTTAATATTCCCCAGCATGTATTACAAGTGCTATTTATCATGTTACATATATTATTTTCACGGGGAAGCTGGTCGAAAAAACACTATAATGGCAGTTTATAAAACTAAAATATTCCCATTCTTTGCCTTTCTAGTGAACATAGATATCTAATGTCAACTAAATGTCACTAGGATGTCAATGATGACAATTTAGGTGACTTCTAGCAATGATCTCTATTTTGAAACATTTAACGATTTAAGGTGATTTTTCTCTGCCCCACTACATCATGATTATATTGTCACTCCACCACCATTCTACCACCACTCCACCACCACTCCACCACCATTCTACCACCACTCCACCACCATTCCACCACCAGGCCACCATTCCACCACCATTCCACTATCCCTTCCACCACCATTCCACCACCCTTCCACCACCATTCTACCATCCTTCCACCACCATTCCATCACCATTCCACCACCCTTCCACCACCATTCCACCACCCTTCCACCACCATTCCACCACCATTCCACCACACTTCCACCACCCTTCCACCACCATTCCACCACCCTTCCACCACCATTCCACCACCATTCTACCACCCTTCCACCACCCTTCCACCACCATTCCACCACCCTTCCATCACCATTCCACCACCATTCCACCACCCTTCTACCACCGTTCCACCACCATTCCACCACCATTCCACCACCCTTCTACCACCGTTCCAACCGTTCCACCACCATTCCACCACCATTCCACCACCCTTCTACCACCGTTCCACCACCATTCCACCACCCTTCCATCACTAATTACTTCCAGTGATTACATCAAGTAATAACCTCCTTGTTCTCAAGCACGAATTTAAGTTAGTTTTAGTGAATGCTCTCATCCTTGATTGTTTGTTAGCAATCACCGGCATCCAATCACCATCGTACTCCCTTCCATAGTTTGTAGCCATCACCGGCATCCAATCACCATCGTACTCTCTTCCATAGTTTGTAGCCATCACCGGCATCCAATCACCATCGTACTCACTACCTCCTATCTCACATCACAGTATTGAATATTTACATACACCAAGTTTAGGGCACAATTAACTTCTGTATAGAAGAGCGTCTGTAATATTCGAGTTGTGATCAAGTTGTTCAACGTTTTAGCGAGGCGCGGGAACGAAATTCCTGATTCGATGCCAATGTATTTAAGCTCTTGGGGGGGGGGGGGGGGGGAANACGGAAACATACTCACACATAACAATGTATTAGCTACTGAGCTTAGAAAAAAAAAAGCTTCTAGCTGAATATGTTTGGAAGGATAAATAAGTGGGTGAGATTTAGTTCAAGTTATAATAATAATTTATTAAGAATAGGCCTACGGCGATTAGGTATAACAAGAGGTTATGATGTGTGAAATACTTATTTGTGGTGAAACTAATATAATGCTATTTTTTTTAATTAAAAGAGATATTGGTCACAATTTGAACTAGGCTCATTGATCATAAAAATAGTAACACACTCATTTTTAGGAATGCATTCAATATAAATATTGACATTTTAATTAAACAATCATATTTTTGTTTTAAAAGTCTACATACCTGACTGTTGAACATTTTATTAATTACACTAAATTATAATGTAGAGTTCAATAAATGAAAGAGAACAAATTTGGATTTGAGAATCTGATCAAACATTTAACGAACTCATTTTAATTAAAGGATAATTTTCCACTGATCTCCTAATAAATCAACCAAATAGTAATCGATTTTATCGTTTCTCTCTAAGCGTTCTTCTTTCATCAGTCACTTACATGGATGATAGTACAAGTAGACCAGAGAATTTGTCAGTAGTTGATTAGTTTAACAGCAGTCCGAAATTTAACATTAGTTCATAGGATATTTTTTAACTTAGACATTAAACTAACGTTTCAAACAGAAATATTCTCATCTTGTGGAGGGCAGCTTCTTTCCCCATCATTTTTTCTGTTCTTTTCTATTAGTCCCAGCATTCCTGTATTTCTGAATGTACTAAGAGAGAACAATGAAGTTAACAAAACATCGTTAAGCAAACTAATAAAAATGAAAAAATTCCACCACCCAAGGCTTGCTTTTCCGGAGAAAATACAATATTTATTAATATTTTTAAAAAAATTTCTTTCTGAGGCTTTGAACTTCGTTTTTTTTTTAAAATGTTTTTTTCTGACATTTCATCTTTAATTCTTTCAGTGGCGTAGATAGGTCATGTTGTAGGGGTGGGAAAACTTTGCCAGAATTTTAAAAATGAAATAAAGGATTATATACTTGGCAAAATGATGATTTCTTTTTTAATGCCAAGTGAAATATTTAACCTCAAGCCCTAGAGCACTGAACTACGTCACTGATTGGACTTTATTTATTCATGCTAATTTATGTTAATTTACTTTTTGTTTCGTTCCTTAACTGTCCTACTTAACTTCCTTCCATCCACTGACGTGTCAAGGCCACAGTTGAAACGGAAGTTATTAGTAAGATCCCAACGGTCTGGGAATGGGAAGCAGACGATGATGCGCAGTATAGGTCTGCGCACAAGATCCGGTGGTGCGACCATTCGACGGTAATCGGATTCTCGAATCCTGCTCCTGCATGCTCTCCCTTTCCCATCAAGTCACGTGTTGCATAAAATGTATCACACGGTCAATCTTAATATGTTTTTTCCCTTCCAAAAAACCAGAGGTTCCTAAAATCATTTTGAGCTCCAACTCCACGCATTGGACAGTTTTTATGGGTATAGAAGGTAATGTTATGTTGGGGAGTTAAAGTGACAATAAAAATCTACGGGCTAAAAGGTTCAGTTATGTTTCTTCACCAGAAACTTGGCCCTCCAGTGAATGCCCTTTTAAATAAGGTTGAGGACCTTTGTTATAAACTGAAGAAGAGCAGAGTCTCTCTCTCTCTCTCTCTCTCTCTCTCTCTCTCTCTCTCTCTCTCTCTCTCTCTCTCTCTCTCACTTGTGCAGTTAACCGATTCTCTACTGTTGAGACTGATAGCTGATTGGGTGACACACCTTCATTATTCAAAGTGACCCATGAAGTTTGAGAAATTAATGAAATCGTTTCTGGTAATATTATTAGGGCTATGTTCTAACCGCAGTAGAATGTCAACAGTTTCAATGGGGGCCGCGGTGGTCGAGTGGCAAGCGCGCTCGCCTGTCGTTCCGATGGTCACGAGCTCGAGTTCCACCCAGCCCCAAATGGGCGAAAAGCGGCGGGGTAATGCGTGGAACCCCCAGCCGCGGCATGTGAACGCTGCATCACTTGCCAAAAAAAAAAAACAACAAAAAAAAACTGCTGCCTTGCAGATAGTCTTGGCTGACCAAAGGCTATGGAAGCAAATCCAGAAAATACAGCACGCTGAAGTCGAAGAAGAAGAAGAAGAACAGTTTCAATAAGTAATTTGGCGCCCGCAAGAATCACAGCAAGAATTTTTCTGCAGAATGTTCAAATTTGAACCTTTTCACTGAGGTCTCTACTAACAATGCTTAAGAGTTCCGCCAATGAAACTGATCTCGAGTTTAGTATTGCAATTTCTAACAGTGTAATGCCGATTTTAAAGAAAACATTGAATGTATAGCGCTGTATCCCACATTAGTCTACTTAGCAAACCAACAATTTTAGTCTTTCCTCGCTACTAAGCCACCCCTTACCCATGTAATCAACCCCTTACCCATGTAATCAACCCCTTACCCATGTAATCAATACTTTACCCATGAAATCAATACCTTACCCATGTAATCTATCCCCAAAGAATGTAATCAATGCCAAATGTCGGCGACCTTTGACCTTTTTTTTTTAATATTCTTATTATTTATTTGACATTTTAAGTATTTTGTTTATTATAAGGTTTCATTACAATTTTTATTACTGCGACAGCCAAGTAAATAGCACATTATTCAGAACAGCAAGTAGCACACTATTCAGGACAGCAAGTAGCACACTATTCAGGACAGCAAGTAGCACACTATTCAGGACAGCAAGTAGCACACTATTCAGGACAGCAATAATTAAGTCGTGATACCAAAACACAAACAGTGTTTAAAACCATTTAAACCAAACGTATATTAAAACTGTTAAATAGCTTTATACTTAAGAAGAAAGTTCACATCCAATAAGACTAATAAGAGGTTTAATTTTGAAAGAAGAGCTCAGTTTCTGCACCCAGTTCTCGTTTTGTAGAGCTCAGTTTCTGTCACCAGTTCTCATGTTGAAAGAAGGGCTCAGTTTCTGTCACCAGTTCTCATGTTGAAAGAAGGGCTCAGTTTCTGCACCCAGTTCTCATGTTGAAAGAAGGGCTCAGTTTCTGTAAACAGTTCTCGTGTTGAAAGAAGGGCTCAGTTTCTGTAAACAGTTCTCATGTTGAAAGAAGAGCTCAGTTTCTGTCACCAGTTCTCATGTTGAAAGAAGGGCTCAGTTTCTGTAAACAGTTCTCGTGTTGAAAGAAGGGCTCAGTTTCTGTAAACAGTTCTCGTGTTGAA
>MUZC01004793.1:48965-63130 GCA_002072015.1 Radix auricularia | reverse complement strand
CCCCCCCCCCCCCAATAAAAGCCGTATTTTCTATTTAAAAATGACCAGGTTTTCAATCAATTGTATTTTTTGTCATTTAAATATTTTTTGTGTAAGGCTGCACTCTAATATCGTACTACGCGTGAAACCACGTAAAAGTAAAACTTCATTAAATGAAGTGTCGTTAATCATATATTTAAGCGGAAATTGTATTTAAAGTTGCGCATTTTGATGTGACTTCAAATGTGTGACACCCATCTTCCCCCATGTGTGACGTCATTTATGGACGTCCTCTAAAAGGGCGGCAAATTGGAGACCGCCCCGGGCGGCAAAAGCTCTAGCTACGCCACTGTTTGGTGGACTGAGCAAGATTCGATTCATTTAAAAAGCTTAATCACAAATTTTAAATTACATCGTAGTACTAAGAACAGTACAACCCAGTCTCTCTTCTCACATAACGCTCCGTCCTTCGGTACACACAGACTCTGCCCCCCACCCAGCCCACCATTTTTTTAAACAGGAAGTACGTCAATCTCAGGACAACAATTTATAATACAACGGTGCGCCATTGTGCATGAAACAAAGACGCACATGATGCGCACCAGAAACAGCCCGAACCCTACAAAGAACAACCCGTGCTCAGTCACACCAAAACATCCACGATATCCAACCATGACATTAAATACTTGACACATTTTGAAAGGTTTGTGCAACACAGAGGAATTTCTTACCTGTGTGGCTCACCAAGAGTTAGTCAGCTATTATTCTCTTACCTTCAAAAGCAGGCATTTCATGACAGGTCAAGGAATAACATAATAGAATATGACAGATCATGCCATGACTTATGAGTGAGGTCGGATCATATAATTTGGGGCAAAATTTAACATTCAAGACAATCACAGAAATTTGTTCAGAACTTTGGTTTTGTGTTACATTAAAGCCAATGTTTAAAAAATTGCATTTTATTTTATTTTGAACATAAAAAAAATAATTGATGTATTCCTAAATTTTTATTTTACTTTTAAAGTTCCATATTTAGCAACT
Organism: Radix auricularia; assembly: GCA_002072015.1. Taxonomy (NCBI): domain Eukaryota; kingdom Metazoa; phylum Mollusca; class Gastropoda; family Lymnaeidae; genus Radix; species Radix auricularia. The sequence continues at coordinate 62,107 of MUZC01004793.1, read as the reverse complement.
CTCGTGAAAAAATAGCAACGTATATAATAATTCCTAGATGATTTTATTGATGCCAATGTATTTAACTTCTTGGGGAGGGGGGGACGGACACATACTCACACATAATAATGTATTTTTTTCGACTTTAAGTCATTCTGGAGTATTAAAACGAAATCTCAGCTTGCCTAACGAAATATTTCACATAAAATTAAAACTAAGTTTGTCATACTCCTAATGCCTTTCTTAGCTTTGATGTAAACGTTTATGTTACTATTCACATATTGAGTATTGAATCATTTCGGCTAGGCTTAACGCCTGTGTTAATATGAGTCTAGAGACTCATCAAGTCGAGGTCAATTAATTTATCTATATTCAGACATTCCACTTGCAGCTTTGCCCCAGTCTCCACCCCTCCCAACATCTGTTTCACTCTCCTCACTCAATACGTCAGTTATTATGTGTACATCCCTGCCACAACACCAGTCTCCCTCCCCCCAACATCTGTGTCCATCTCCTCACTCAATACGTCAGTTATTATGTGTACATCCCTGCCACAACACCAGTCTCCCCCCAACATCTGTGTCCCTCTCCTCTCTCAATACGTCAGTTATAATGTGTACATCCCTGCCACATCACCAGTGTCCTCTATGTGACGTCACTGCTAATGACTGCTTTTTTTTTTATACCCCCCCCCCCTTTATTTTTAGCCTAATTTCAATAAACATGTAGGTCATGGTGGTAAGACATTTAGATTCGTGTGTCTCTGTAGTGAACGCCTCCATGTACCATGCTACGTCACTTCCTGTCTGTGAAACTATTGGTTTATGACAAATCTGTTTTTATAGAGTAATAACACAACAAAATTCAACAAAACTAGATATGGAATTAAGTGATAACCAATACAGAGTAACTATGGAATTAAGTGATAACTAATACAGAGTAACTAAAATAAAAACATTTTTTAATAATAAAAAAAAAACAAAGAAAATAGATTTATTCATAGATAAATGTTTAAAGTAACGCCTGCTTGCTACGTCATTTCCTGCTTGTAACTGTGAATTTCCCCCACATTGTAAAAATAAAATAGAATTTTTATAAATATAATTTCTATCCCATTTCTCTTATAATTCTATTATCAGTTCTGTTCTCTATAGAGCATTAATAACCAGAAAAAAAACTCTATGGATTTTTAAAAAAAATGTTATTGCGATTTACTTTAAGGGACAAATATACTGAATTGAACAAAGAAGTTATAGGCGCTAATTCAATTCTACAATGAGAGCAGTTTAACATTTCCCAAATAGACTGATGTGTTATATTATTATTATTGACCTATTCCGTTTAGCAGAGTTCCTGCTCTAATTTGAAGATTATTTAAACACACATCACCCTTTGTAAGTTGCTGATCAGTCCGACGGTTCTCGCGCTCTTGTTGGGTGTCGAGGTACAAGACTTCATTTCTAGCGACCAGACACTTGGGTTACAGTAACAGACTCACTGACAACAGCCATTTTGTGTTTTTTTAAAGACAGACCCAAAAAAAACACCCAAAAAACAAACAAACATTAATAATACAATCGAAATGACAATTTAACTTTCTCTTTCCCCCACTAACTCGTTAAATCCAAAAATACATTATTAATGATGCACCACACTGTGTAACTTAATCATTACTTTCTGTAATCGTTTTAGAAAGGTCTCAGACCATTCAAATGGGATATATGTTAGATTTTAAAAATTTTCTTTTTATATATTGTACTCCAATGTAATTTGGTGTTATACAATTTGTGTATTTTATGTTAAATATTAGGATTAACTGTTGGAATATTAATTTATATATCTTTGTATATAATCAGTGCTGCGAATGCTAAGTTATATAATTTATATAAACGTTTTTCTAAAAAGACTTTGAATTTGCATTAAAAAGGTCTCAATTATTGATTACCTTGTTTCCAGCTGACTTAGTGTCCAGCTGACCTTGTGTCCAGCTGACCTTGTGTCCAGCTGACCTTGTGTCCAGCTGACCTTGTGTCCAGCTGACCTTGTGTCCAGGTGACTCAGTGTCCATAATACCTTGTGTCCAGCTGATCTTGTGTCTAGCTGACTTAGTGTCCAGCTGACCTTGTTTCCAGCTGACTTAGTGTCCAGAAGACCTTGTGTCCAGCCGACCTTGTTTCCAGCTGACCTTGTGTCCAGCTGACCTTGTGTCCAGCTCCCCTCACCCCAGACTGCTTGCCTCTCAGCGTGTCATTGTGGTCTCGACCGTCAGGAGGTTGTCTTCAGAAACTTCGGTGATGACCTACAGAAAGTATTGACCATTTGTTTCCCACTCAAATGTTTTTCTAATGCCACGCCTTTGGTTAGTAATCTTTCCGATGACGTCATAATTCTTGAGACAGATCGAGTCCCGCAAACCTTTTCCCCACAACTTTCGGAATGATGAACATCAAGTTCGGTCAATCATACACACACAACTTTCGGAATGATGAACATCAAGTTCGGTCAATCACTTCCATCCATGGTAATCCAGCTTCTGGGTGGATGTGGATAAAGTCTGGAAGAAGACAATGAAGACAACTGCTTGGATTACCTTGACGTGGCATGTCGTAGCAAAAGGGGTAGAAAAACATTTTTGAAGGTTTCCGTTTGGACTCAAATGTGTATGTGTGTGTGTGCCCGCGCGCGCGCGTGTGTGTGTGTGTTTGTGAGAGAGAGAGAGAGAGAGAGAGAGAGAGAGAGAGAGAGGGGGACGGAGAGAAGTATCAGAAGGATGTCATTCGGCGAAATTGTTTATTTTATCTTCCGTCTAAAAATATTTGTTGAACATTTCAACCGACAGGCTTTAGATCATAGCGATACATCAGGGAGCGGCCGAGCTCATACAGAGATTGTCCAAATTTATTAAGATTTCTCCGCGCCCTTTCCATCACGTGAAATTGATGTTTTCATCCAACAATCAGTGTAATGGATAAAATGCCCCCCTCCCTTCATACTTCGCCTCATTCACCACCCTAACTGCTATGTTTACTGTGCCATGCTCCGTACTTTACAGGGATTTCTTTCTCTGTTAGTTGTTGAATTTGGCAGGGAGGAGAGGGTGACGAGCGGTAGACGTCTTATAATAGTGTTTCCAATTTGGGGCGGGGAAGGCGGTGTTATAACCACCCAGAGATAGCCTTAGAAATAGAGATTAGATCGAGCCTAATTAGATGTTATACCCACCCAGAGATGGCTATAGAAATGGAGATTAGATGTACCCTAATTAGATGTTATGAGATGTTTGACTTACAATTTTTGTTTTCAAGGTATTACGTGTTCGTTTTGAGAGGGTCATGATGTTCATTGTTCAAAACCATTGGAAGATGGACAATGGTTCTATTGTGTTTGTTTTTTTTAATTGCATCTCACTAAATTCCACCTAGTCACATTTTCAACTTGTATGAAAACCAACCCATAATTCCCTGCTTGAAGACTTCCCATACCACATACCCTGCTTATATCCCCGCATGACCTCTACTGAAATTTTTGCTTTGTCTGGAAGGGGCGGGGCGTTCAAAAATGACGTCACGTGCCTAGGAGAGGGGGGTAACGAAGACGTGTAAAGAGGGGAATGGGGTGTTTAAGAAATGTGACGTCACATCAAAACTAAAAACTTTAAATATAAGTTCCACTTAAATATTTCATTGTTTGCAATTTAATTAATGACGTTTTCAATGGCGTTTCGCGTCTTACGATATTATAGTGCAGCTTTACTCTAAATACTTAAATGAGAAAAAGTAATTTGCAACATGCTAATTTTCAATTAGGAAATATGGCTTTTAGGGGAAGGTTCAAATCTTTGTGACTCCATATTGGAACAGGTGGTCTAAGTTTTTGTGACGAAGTGTGACGAGAGAAAATGGGGGGGGGGGAAATCGGCCAAAATTGCGTGACGTCATTCCTGGACGGCTCCAGATATATTGTTGACCAAAGCAAATGTTAAACCTGTTAGATGTCTTAGATCCTTCGATATCACAAAAGTTCACGAGACTTCATTTTCATATCTTATTTTGTCATTTGACATTATAGTTAGCTTAATCTTATTAAATGTTTATTATAATCTTTCAACCAACAAGCATGTGCATGTCAACGTAATAAAATTGTTAGCAATGCTATGTATACTACCATGGTGTTATTACTAAAATTGCTTTCTATGTATTAGTCTTATTATTTCTTAGAGGCATTATTCCACTTCCTATTTTACATTTACTGATGCACATTAAGAGTTTCTTTATAATCTTACAAACAGGTCGATTTCAGTTTGAATACATTATAATTTAAAAAATCAATAACGTTTGCAGATTTTTGGCCCATGAAATTGATAATTTATAATTTCAACATATTAACCCTAAATTGTCGATTTTCAAACAAATTAATTTACTTGGCAATTTCTTTGGTTAAATTTTTATTTGTCCTAATTAACACGACATTGCATGCATGCAGATAACTTTTCTTTGTGTAAACATTTGAGAACGCAATGATCATATTAGGTGGTATCTAAAACATACTGATTAGCTGATATAATCGTTGAATTTGATTCTGCCAATGAATTCAGAGCGGCACCTGGCGCAGCAAACCTGATGACATCAAGAAACGAGTGGACCCCTCCAAGTCGTACAGTCTCATGTCACAGATGGCAGGCAATGTGTTTGGTGACGACCCTTTGAGAATCACTGTTATACTGGTGAGTTTTGGTCAATTAGATTAGGTCATTACGTCTCAATGCATTAGGTCAGACATTCCCGTCCCACTGAAGTAAGTCATACATTCCCATCCCACTGAAGTAAGTCATACATTCCCATCCCACTGAAGTAAGTCATACATTCCCGTCCCACTGAAGTAAGTCATACATTCCCATCCCACTGAAGTAAGTCATACATTCCCGTCCCACTGCAGTAAGTCATACATTCCCGTCCCACTGAAGTAAGTCATACATTCCCGTCCCACTGGAGTAAGTCATACGTTCCCATCCCACTGAACTAAGTCATACATTCCCGTCCCACTGCAGTAAGTCATACGTTCCCGTCCCACTGAAGTAAGTCATACATTCCCGTCCCACTGCAGTAAGTCATACATTCCCGCCCCACTGCAGTAAGTCATACATTCCCATCCCACTGCAGTAAGTCATACATTCCCGTCCCACTGAAGTAAGTCATACATTCCCGTCCCACTGAAGTAAGTCATACGTTCCCATCCCACTGAAGTAAGTCATACATTCCCGTCCCACTGCAGTAAGTCATACATTCCCGTCCCACTGCAGTAAGTCATACATTCCCGTCCCACTGCAGTAAGTCATACATTCCTTCCAATTGCAGTAAGTCATACATTCCTTCCAATTGCAGTAAGTCATACATTCCCGTCCCACTGCAGTAAGTCATACATTCCCGTCCCACTGCAGTAGTTCATACATTCCCGTCCCACTGCAGTAAGTCTTTAAAAAATCAAGACTACAATTTTTGATGAGTTTCTTCAGTCTGGTTTAAGTCTAGAGTTTAGTTTATTGAAAGTCCGTGAGATTAAAGCATGGAATTTTGACTTTAATACTTGCCTTGCCACCGCAGCTCAGTCGTTGAGTGAAGCTAATGAATCAATGAAATGCCCTGCTTCAGGCTCGTTCTCTGGACGTAAATGTTTGGTAATGTATTGAACTGCCGTCTAACTCAGTCGTTGATGTTTCTGTCATTTTCAGGAGGAGCCATTCGTGATGGAGAAAACTGATACAAGTTTAGATACCGGCCACCCGGTCTTTGAGGGCTTCTGTATTGACATCCTGATTGAGATGGCCAAAATACTGGGCTTCAAGTACAACATATCAAAGGTGGGTGGGGCGGGTTTAGCTTTAGTTGTTGATGGAGGAGGGGCGGGTTTAGCTTTAGTTGTTGAGGGAGGAGGGGCGGGGAATATAAATATATATCGTGATTATCATTCTTGGTGCTAGAGCCTGTTTAGGGCTTTTGCCTACTCCATCATGTTCTTACTCCGTAATGGACCCTAAGTCAACTCAATCACGTTCTTATTCTACAAGTGACCTTCTTCATACTCAATCACGTTCTTATTCAAAGTGACCTTCTTCATACTCAATCACGTTCTTATTCTACAAGTGACCTTCTCCTACTCAATCACGTTCTTATTCTACAAGTGACCTTCTTCTTCATACTCAATCACGTTCTTATTCTACAAGTGACCTTCTCCTACTCAATCACGTTCTTATTCTACAAGTGACCTTCTCCTACTCAATCACGTTCTTATTCTAAAAGTGACCTTCTTCATACCCAATCACGTTCTTATTCAAAGTGATCTTTTTCATACTCAAGCACGTTCTTATTCTAAAAGTGACCTTCTTCATACTCAATCACGTTCTTATTCTACAAGTGACCTTCTTCATACTCAATCACGTTCTTATTCTACAAGTGACCTTCTTCATACCCAATCACGTTCTTATTCAAAGTGATCTTTTTCATACTCAAGCACGTTCTTATTCTACAAGTGACCTTCTTCCTACTCAATCACGTTTTTATTCTACAGGTGACCTTTTTCCTAATCCATCACTTTCTTATACTACAAGGGACCTTCATCCTACTCAATCACGTTTTTAATCTACAAGGGACATTCTTCCTAATCCATCATGTTCTTAGTCTACAATTGACCTTCTGTCTACTCCATCACGTTCTTATTCTACAAGAGACCTTCTTCCCCACCCCCCGCACCATGACCTTCACCAGCAGTCGATCCTTCATTAAAATTGTCCACTACCTTGGTCGGCCCACAGGTAGTCTGCCTGACAACTATTGTCCAGCTTTGCTTTCTTGCTGTTTCGGTGACTCGTCCTTTGTAGCCAACCTCTATCAATATTTTTAGTTGAACGCACCTGGAAATTGACAGTTTTTGTAGATTTTTTTACCATCGTGTTAAAAGACTGGACTGTACTGTTTTCTTTGGTCCCATTCTCTCCAATGTAGACTAGGTTATTTGCTTATCATTAAGTCTCACCTCATTGAGTGCTTAATAAAATAATAATAATAATAATAAATATACGGCAAGGGCGAACAATGACGATCATGTAATAATTAAATTTGATAATATAACCAGCAATATGAGCATAAACTAAATCTTACAGATATGTAAATGAATCAAAGAATTATCTGATCACATATTGTTTTCACAGATTAATTTCAGTCAAGTATTTGTGATGAGATTGCTCTGAATGACAATTGATTTGTTGATTGGTTGAATTAAATATACTTCATATCTATGATATTTTATTTAGGTGCCAGATGGAAAGTTTGGGAGTAAGAAACCGGGAGGATGGACAGGGATGGTACGTCAGTTAATAGACAAGGTGAGTGTTGGACGGGGATGGTACGTCAGTTAATAGACAAGGTGAGTGTTGGATAGGGATGGTACGTCAGTTAATAGACAAGGTGAGTGTTGGATAGGGATGGTACGTCAGTTAATAGTGTTGGACAGGGATGGTACGTCAGTTAATAGTGTTGGACAGGGATGGTACGTCAGTTAATAGACAAGGTGAGTGTTGGATAGGGATGGTATGTCAGTTAATAGACAAGTTAAGTGTTGGACAGGGATGGTACGTCAGTTAAAAGACAAGGTGAGTGTTGGATAGGGATGGTACGTCAGTTAAAAGACAAGGTAAGTGTTGATTAGGGATGGTACGTCAGTTAATAGTGATGGACAGGGATGGTACGTCAGTTAAAAGACAAGGTGAGTGTTGGATAGGGATGGTACGTCAGTTAATAGTGTTGGACAGGGATGGTACGTCAGTTAAAAGACAAGGTGAGTGTTGGATAGGAATGGTACGTCAGTTAATAGTGTTGGACAGGGATGGTACGTCAGTTAAAAGACAAGGTGAGTGTTGGATAGGGATGGTACGTCAGTTAAAAGACAATGTAATTGTTGGATAGGGATGGTACGTCAGTTAATAGTGTTGGACAGGGATGGTACGTCAGTTAAAAGACAAGGTGAGTGTTGGATAGGGATTGTACGTCAGTTAAAAGACAAGGTAAGTGTTGGATAGGGATGGTACGTCAGTTAATAGTGTTGGACAGGGATGGTACGTCAGTTAAAAGACAAGGTGAGTGTTGGATAGGGATGGTATGTCAGTTAATAGACAAGTTAAGTGTTGGACAGGCATGGTACGTCAGTTAAAAGACAAGGTGAGTGTTGGATAGGGATGGTACGTCAGTTAATAGTGTTGGACAGGCATGGTACGTCAGTTAAAAGACAAGGTGAGTGTTGGACAGGGATGGTACGTCAGTTAATAGTGTAGGACAGGGATGGTACGTCAGTTAATAGTGTTGGACAGGGATGGTACGTCAGTTAAAAGACAAGGTGAGTGTTGGATAGGGATGGTACGTCAGTTAATAGACAAGGTGAGTGTTGGATAGGGATGGTACGTCAGTTAATAGACAAGGTGAGTGTTGGAGAGGAATGGTACGTCAGTTAATAGACAAGGTGAGTGTTGGACAGGGATGGTACTTCAGTTAATAGACAAGGTGAGTGTTGGATAGGGATGGTACGTCAGTTAATGGACAAGGTGAGTGTTGGACAGGGATGGTACGTCAGTTATTAGACAAGTTAAGTGTTGGACAGGGATGGTACGTCAGTTAATAGACAAGGTGAGTGTTGGATAGGGATGGTACGTCAGTTAATAGTGTTGGACAGGGATGGTACGTCAGTTAAAAGACAAGGTGAGTGTTGGATAGGGATGGTACGTCAGTTAATAGACAAGGTGAGTGTTGGATAGGGATGGTACGTCAGTTAATAGACAAGGTGAGTGTTGGACTAAATAATACGTCAGTTAATAGAAAAATATAGTGTTGCTCTGAATGCATCTGATTTCATATTCTTTTTTTATTGAATAAAGCTTAAAAGAATAGCAAATTTTTTAACCACATTATTATCGTACCCGATTTTTAGTATTATTACCGATACAATTTCCTTCTCAGTAGCAATATTTTAGTCTCACATGGCACAAGAGCACTGGAAATAAATAGAGTGAAGATTCCATGACTTGAATTTAGCATATTAAAACAAAATGAAATGGAAAAGACGTAAACAAGGTAAGGGTTAGCCTGACCGGACGTAACAAAACAGCGAACGTTTCGGCAAAGAGCCTTTATCAACAAACATACAATACACAAATAAAACGAAAATAAAAATAAAAATAAAAAATGAAGGAACTTAGCTGCGGTGAAATCCAAAGTATCCAAAAAAACGTTCGCTGTTTTGTTACGTCCGGTCAGGCTAACCCTTACCTTGTTTACGTCTTTTCCATTTAATTTTGTATAAGCCTGATTGCAGTCCTACCCCTCATTTTGTGTAAAACAAAATGAAATGACCACTCTGCTGCATGTAGTTCGTAAATTGTTGTTCAGATATGGACGCCCTTGAAATATTGGCACGCTGTTGATGGCGACGCCCTTAAAATAATCTTCTGTAGGTTTAGATTTATAACGTCTGAACGCTCCACATTAACAGGGGCCAACTGGCACCTGATTGTCAATAAACCTTGGTAAACATCAGATAAGACATTTCTTAAAGGCGCAGTAAATCTTTTCATTGTAAGACACATGTGTCTTCAGAGATGTCTTAGCCCGGACAATAGCAATAAAGCGCAATTCTAAGCAGGAAAGAAAGAATCGATCTTCGTGCTATATCTGTGCTCCATTAACCAAGATTTGTTATATGGTTGAATAACATAGCAAAAGCCTCCTAGATATATATAGTGAGTATCGATATTAAACAAAATCAATCTCAGGATCCATATAATTGTTTTCAAGATTCATGATACTTGGGATAGAACATTATCTCCTTTGTGATTAATCTAACTTAAAATACCTGGCAATTAGCAAGTTAGAAAAAATGTGTGTATGTAGTAGACATTCCGAAATTAAAAAATAATTAGTTTGTGTGCATTTTTTGGGACGACAGTTCTTAACTTGGAATTTTTCTCGAGACACAGCTTGAATAGAGTGAATAACAGAGTGCTTTGAAGTCACTTCCTGCTGGTCAATGAAAGCCTTCTTGACCATCATATTTTGACGTCTCTGTTATTCCTGCTAGTCAATGGAATCCTTCTTGACCACCATATTTTACCTTCACTTACTCTTTTGGCCTGAGACTTAGCCTCTCAAGGCCTTGGCTAATACATGGGCAACCTGCTTCATCTACATTTTACCTTCACTAAAATTTTTCTCTCCATTTCGACCTCACTTCAGTTCCCTGTTTTTAATATCTCTTTAATAACAATCTGCCTAAAATAACTAATTCTCCTTATAATAAGTGATTCTCCTCATAATAAGTGATTTTCCCTATAATAAGCAATTATCCCCATAATAAGTAATTATCCCTAAAATAAGTAATTCTCCCCAAAATCAATAATTCTCCCTATAATTCTTCAAACTCCAAATAATTTGACCTCATACCTCCATTAACCTGATTTTTTAGTTTTATTTTGACGTTGAAACGCTGGCTTAGCTTTCTGTTATTTTCCTCTCCCATTTATTATTAGCCGTTTAATAATCCTATCAATGCACTTTAAAATGATTGTTGAAAGAATTATTTATTACTAATCATTTCATCAGTAAACACCATCTAACTTAGAACATATTTGATGAGAAACAAATAGCTGACATGAATATTGACCAATTCTTTTTATGTTTCAGTTTTTTAAACAATTTTTGTTCTCTGTTATATAATTGAATGTTAGTAAATTTTGGTGATGGCTTTATATCAGTATGTAAAACAACTAACACTGCTCATGGATATCTCAGGGAATAACTGTTGTTAAATGTCAAAGGGAAGATATGGGCCACTCAAGAATTCCGAAATGATTCAGTGGTTGGCGAATCTTAAAAATAAACTCGTTAGTTTGTTGCAGAGAGACTTGCTGTGAATTGTGTTCTCTTCTCTTATAGCTGTCTTATAGCTGTCTTATAGCTGTCTTATAGCTGTCTTATAGCTGTCTTATAGCTGTCTTATAGCTGTCTTGCTCAAAATAACAACATTTTCATTCTTTTATCGTTAATGTTTTTTAGCTGTGAGATTTTTATAGGTATGGACGGCTACTGGCGCAGTAGAAAGGAAAACATATCAATCAATAAATATTTAGATCTTTCAACCAAGAAATATTTAGATCTATCAATCAATACATATTTAGATCCTTCAACCAAGAAATATTTAGATCTATCAATGAATACATATTTAGATCCTTCAACCAAGAAATATTTAGATCTATCAATCAATACATATTTAGATCCTTCAACCAAGAAATATTTAGATCTATCAATCAATACATATTTAGATCTTTCAACCAAGAAATATTTAGATCTATCAATCAATACATATTTAGATCCTTCAACCAAGAAATATTTAGATCTATCAATCTTATCTCATCTTAGATATACAGACGCTCCTTCTATGCAGAAGATAATTGCGTCCACAGATCATGAGAGATGATCTGTTGGCAAGTGATGCAGCGGTCACAGGCCACGGCTATAGGGGTTCCACGCATTACCCCAGCCGCCTAACTATTGTCTAGTTAGGTACCCATTTGGAGCTGGGTGACTCGGGGACTCCTCAGGCCGCGAGAACAAATCCTCACCTTCGTGTGGATTCGAACCCGTGACCATCGGTATGACAGTCGAGAGCGCTACCTCTCAATCAATACATATTTAGATCCATCAATCAAGAAATATTTAGATCTATCAATCAATCTTTTCTTAAAGTTCTTACTTTAATTTTGTTTAAAATAATTTCAGCGTGTCACACATATGTCGTACTAATGGCTAGCTCCACCAGATCGTTACGTTCGGGTAGAATTCATTGTTACACTTCTCTCAAATGTGTCTCCACATATTTACATATTTAATCCCCTCTCCCTGGTAGAGTCGTAGCGTTGCCGTTGGATCGAAATTCACAAAACAATCTCAAAGTGAAGTGATATCTCTTACCATCGCCAGTGGCCAGACGTTTGAATGACGCACCAGATCTCGTCTGTGTTACGGGGAATGAATCTGGGAGACTGGCCGAGCGGCTCACTTTAACCTGGCACAGAGAGGCCTTACGTCACTCAGCGGTGTCCGAGGTCACTGCTGGACCTGACACAAGTCCGAGCGACGCTGGTAATGAAGTAGACAGATTCATTTGCGAGTCGATTCAGGAGCTGACCATTGGACTCCATTATAGTCTAGTCTACGGGCTAGCGAAGCCGGACAGCTATGTAAGGAGACAAACCAATAAAGACTACCAATTACGTCATAGGCCGATATTTTGACTCACAGACAAGGATATTTGAAACAGAATATCATCTCCTTCTTATTTCCCAGTTGGGTAATAAATCATCAAAAGTTCCAATCATAATTCAGTGATTCCAAAGTCCGGCCCGCTAACCATTTGCGGCCCGAGTTCAAATTTCAACTGGCCCGTGGCCTCATCTTAAACACTAATTGACTCAATAATTATTTTCTGTAACACGGATCTTAATTTATAAATTATGTGGTGGTTTTATTTCAAAACACAATGACATCAAATGATGGCATAAATCCATGACGTTTTTTTGTTTACCAACGATGATAATGTTAACAAAAGCCCATGAAATTATGTGCTCTTTTTACACCAATTTAGTTGACAAAAAAATATAGATCTATGCCGTAACATTTTTCATTTCCGCAAACTTGATACGAAAATAAATATAATATAGCCTGAAGAAATATTTTTTATCTTCCTCTTGGCAAAGTTCATTTTATATGTAGATCTATAGATATAATTGGATGTTTCCAAACATTTTTTCAAAGAGGGCCGTATTTTAAGAAGTAATAAAAATATTTTTAAAAAAGTTTTTAAGATACCACGTTTTGTGAACTAAAAAGAAGAAAATAAATTTTTTCTTGGGCTCTGTTGGAACTTCCCTTCCCCTGGGCTGAGCCAGAACTGTTTTGTTGGATGCACATTGTGGACATTTTGTACATACACACTCTTACACACCAAAATATTTTCGAACTAAAAACGTGGGGGGCATTCGGCTGAAATTTGGTCTATTAATGCTATTACATTAAACTTTTCAGTTTCAAATTCCTCCACAGTCTATATATGATACTTCATTTAAT
>MUZC01004793.1:16982-36161 GCA_002072015.1 Radix auricularia | reverse complement strand
CCCCTCACCAACACCACCGCCACCAACACCACCACCACCAACAACACCACCAACACCACCAACACCACCACCACCACCGCCACCAACAACACCACCACCACAAATACCACCACCGCCACCAACACTACCAATACCGCCACTACCACCACCAATACCAACAACTCATAAAATACATCTTTTTTTGGCCTAGTGCCTAACATAATATAGGTTGACGCGTCGAATGCGTACGTACAAGAGAATGTCTTATGTAATACCCTTTTTAATGACATTCTTAAATGGCATATTTTAAGGTTCCATTTCTGGTTCCATTGATTCATTAAAAGTTTCAGTTTTGTGTGTGTCCCCGGGTATTATTAGTAGAGTCTTTGTCAAGACGCCTGTCCTGGGCTTTTATTTGTGGGATATCCCAGGTCTGAGCGTGCTATTGACAAGCCATTGAGTACAGGTGCTGCATTCGTCGTGGGCCACTAGAGTTATTGGTTAGTGTCACAGACTGCAGTGCTATACAGCAGGTGATACTACCAGTGACCAGTGCTATTATCTGCGCTTTTTCCAGTCTTTTCACAAGTTTCAATTCTATATTCAACAGTCATATATATTACCATTGTTACATGAGACCTATTATCAGTGCTACTGCTGGTGCTATTACCATTCCTATTACCAGTGTTTATACAGTGCTATTACCATTGACATATCCAGTGTTATTACCATTCCTATTGCAAGATCGACCACCTTTCATATAAGGACACTTATGATCAATAGCACAAAACATATGTACCGGCCATTGCTAGAAGATGAGACTCAATGAGAGAGAAACAGACCAAAATTTGGATTTATTTTCTGACAACTTTTTGCCCTGCTGTTGAAACAGGTTCTTTTATAATGACCAGATAGCATACCATCCTACACATAAATAAGTAATATTATTATAATATATTAAACAATAATAACATCAATAGAACTTGCTCATTTCATTAAAAAAATTACTTATTAGCTATACCCAGAAGCGTCATTAGGGTTGGTGTCACCCATTGCGGTAGGTCATGGTGCCTCAACTGCTCAGAGCCGGCCATAGCATTTGCGGGCCCCGGTTGCAGCTTACTATGCACCACGGATTGCGCGGGGCCTAGTTAAGGTAGGGATAAGGCATTGATAAGGATAATAGGTGAAAATTAAGATAGGTAGGGCCTATGAAAGCGCCGGGCCCACTGCAGCGGCATTGGTTGCAGTAGCCTAAGACCTACCCCATAGACCTCCTCCGAGTTTGACAGTTCCAAATAACGGGAAGATAAATAACAGTACATTTTGATGTTACACCTTATCTTATCTTAGATATACAGACTCTCCTTCTATGCAGAAGATAATTGCGTCCACAGACCATGAGAGATGATCTGTTGGCAAGAGATGCAGCGGTCACAGGCCACGGCTATAGGGGTTCCACGCATTACCCCAGCCGCCTAACTATTGTCTAGTTAGGTACCCATTCGGAGCTGGGTGACTCGGGGACTCCTCAGGCCGCGAGAACAAATCCTCACCTTCGTGTGGATTCGAACCCGTGACCATCGGTATGACAGTCGAGAGCGCTACCTCTCGACCACCACGTCCCACGGTTGCATCTGGCGCGGCCCGTGCCTTTAAACTGCGAGGCTGTGCAGATATCTGATCGATGCCGCACAGCAGTTTAGAATGACCACACACCAAATTTTGTAAAAAAAATACACAAAAATGGATGTTGTCCGACTTTGTACACAAGTTGTTTTTATAATTTTTTATTTATTTTTTTTTTACTTTGCACACGGACCAACGAACCCCAAAGGGAACATTCGTCCACCTCACCCACACCCCCCCTGTGACGCCTCTGACTATACCTTGACACGGCTAATGTAAACTTAAAACAAAAAGAAAAAACTAAAAATATACATGAACGTCATTTCGGTTATTAGTTTAACCAGAGAATCTGACGCACTCTATCTCATTACAAAAAGCCCAGCTTTTTTATCCACTTTCTCTCCAATTATTTGAAGTGTTTTTTTTCTCTTCATCTTTGATCCCCAGCCGTGTCCGGAAAGGTAAATACGCTTTCATCTGGGACTCACCCACCATCAGGTATCGGATAAGCAGCGACTGCGACTTGATGGAGATTGGTACGCCCTTTGACCTTAAAGGTTACGGGTTCGCTTATCAGAAGAATGCCGCGTACGGCGAGAAGCTGTCGATGGCGCTGCTCAAACTCCAAGATGACGGAATTCTCTACAAACTGGAAAGGAAGTGAGTCACTCTTTCACTTTTACTTTCTCATTTCTTTCATTTCCTTTTTTTCATGTCTGAAATCTTTAAAATTGTTGGAATTTATGGGTTGCTCAAATACATACATTATTTTTCAGGGCTACTTCCTGTAGCACAAAAAACATTTAAAATGAAAGTAGAAATATTCTTCAGCTTCCCGTGAAAACTTTTAAATTCGTCCGCTAAAAAATGACATACATTTTCTGATTTTTAAACAATTTTTAATTTAAAAAAAAACTAAAATCGTCATCTATTTTTAAAACATCAGTTTAAAACCTCCATTGTTTGCATAAATAAGGCGTGACTTTTTACAACCTACATGGTTCGACCGTCTGCACCTCAGGAAGCTGAATATGGTCTTCAAATAATATTGATCTCGAATACATACATCCAGCGCTATGAGGTTGCCACGTTATAGGTTGCCACGCTGTGGGGTTGCCACGCTATGGGGCTGCCATGTTAAAGGGCTGGCACGCTATGGGGCTGCCACGCTATGGGGCTGCCACGCTGTGGGACTGCCAAGAAAAATATCGCCCACATAGAAAATAACCTTTACAGTAGCTCTGATTGATCGTTTATTGTCCAACAAGAGTTATTTTGTCTAGCGGCTCTAAAAATGTACTGACCATTGTCCACACAATAAGAAAACAAAAGGTACCCCAAATTCCCGCCCCAACCCCTCCCGTAAAAAAAGAATCGTAAATAAGATCGTTGTAACTTGTCCTACGTCTGACTGATGTAACCTTAAAGATGTTCTTTGTAATTTGTCATATACATCTGCCCGGTAGAGCCCTAAAGATGTACTTTGTAGCTTGTCCTGACAAACATTTGACCAATAGAAAAAGCCCAACAGTCTTCTCCTGCCTAACAATCAATACAATAGTAAAATAGAGCGAACACTTATGTATCAACCTGTGGCCTGCCTATATCTTAACTTATTTCTTGTTAAACACGCGTCCCCATAGGTCTGATGTCACACGTTCTAAAGTTGCTTTTAAGGAAATAATTGTTACAAACCTTACAACTGTTTATTGTAACAAACCTTACAACTGTCTATTGTAACAAACCTTACAACAGTATATTATAACAAACCTTACACATGTCTATTGTAACAAACCTTACACATGTCTATTGTAACAAACCTTACAACTGTCTATTGTAACAAACCTTACACATGTCTATTGTAACAAACCTTACAACAGTCTATTGTAACAAACCTTACAACTGTCTATTGTAACAAACCTTACAACTGTCTATTGTAACAAACCTTACAACAGTCTATTATAACAAACCTTACACATGTCTATTGTAACAAACCTTACAACTGTCTATTGTAACAAACCTTACACATGTCTATTGTAACAAACCTTACACATGTCTATTGTAACAAACCTTACACAAGTCTATTGTAACAAACCTTACACATGCCTATTGTAACAAACCTTACACATATCTATTGTAACAAAACTTACACATGCCTATTGTAACAAACCTTACACATGTCTATTGTAACAAACCTTACACATGTCTATTGTAACAAACCTTACACATGTCTATTGTAACAAACCTTACACATGTCTATGGTAAGAAACCTTACACATGTCTATTGTAATAAACCTTACACATGTCTATTGTAACAAACCTTACACATGTCTATTGTAACAAACCTTACACATGCCTATTGTAACAAACCTTACACATGCCTATTGTAAGAAACCTTACACATGTCTATTGTAACAAACCTTACACATGTCTATTGTAACAAACCTTACACATGTCTATTGTAACAAACCTTACACATGCCTATTGTAACAAACCTTACACACGTCTATTGTAACAAACCTTACACATGTCTATTGTAACAAACCTTACACATGTCTATTGTAACAAACCTTACACATGTCTATTGTAACAAACCTTACAACTGTCTATTGTAACAAACCTTACACCTGTCTATTGTAACAAACCTTACAACAGTCTATTGTAACAAACCTTACACATGTCTATTGTAACAAACCTTACACATGCCTATTGTAACAAACTTTACAACTGTCTATTGTAACAAACCTTACACATGCCTATTGTAACAAACCTTACACATGTCTATTGTAACAAACCTTACACATGTCTATTGTAACAAACCTTACACATGCCAATTATAACAACACCAACAACTGGCATGTACAACAAGTTTGCCCACCAGATAGCGCGTTGTGTTCCTGAACTTGTTGTTGCAGCAGTAGAAGATGAAGATGTTGACAGAGGAGTTGATGTAAGCACAGATGGCGCTGCTGGATGTTATCAGGAAGTAGAGGTTGCTGTACATTTCACCGCTGTTAAAGGCGGGAAACAGCCGTCTGACCAGGGAGTAGACCATAAAGGGCAGGGCGAGGACCAGGAAGAGGGCGGATATGAGGGCGACTGACTTTATGATTTGAAGGTCTTTTGTGCTGTCTCTCTGATATCTAGAGGTTTTCACCTTTCTCGTGCTCACCTCGCGATCACAAGCCGAGGAAACTAACGAGGGTTTATTGAAATTATTAAATGCCGTCCAAGTTTTGTTGACCTCTTGACCATGGTTAGCTGAAAAGTTTTGTGAACTGTCAAGATCTTGACTTCTAAAATACTCACTAACAGAATCCGTTTGATACATATGACTCCGCGGGATAGAGTTGGTTTCCTTTGAAACATTCATCTGACCAATGAACGTCTGGCGAAATTTAGAAGCAGACTTGAGCTTTGCGGTCAGCAGAGTAAAGGACACGAATATTGTGGCCATGGTGAGCCAAGAGAGGACATTTCTGTTGGCGATGTCGTTGAAAGTCACCACATCGTTTCTGTTGGCAGCCGGGACTACGACGTATCTGGTCATGTTTGTCAGAGGGTCACGGACACTGACCACATACTGAGTGACCAGCAGGGGCACGTGCAGGCAGCAGGCCGAGATGAAGATGACCACGCAGGCCAGCACGGTCCTCCTCGCGGTGAAGACGTTTCTAAATCTGAAAGGGATGGCGACACAACAGCACCTGACCACAGCAATGTACGCAGTGGTCATCAGGGACGAGTAATAGAAGATGTTCGAGCACCAGTAGGAATACGAGTTGACGCCGGTGGGGTCAAACGCCAGCGACTTGCTGTAGTCCGGCGAGCTGAGCTGCAGGATGAAACATCCGGCGCCGACAGCGGACACCAGGAGGTAGCCCAGGTCGAAGAGACTGAGCGCGAAGAATGAGATGCCGACGCTATCCTTGAGCCCCATGAGGTGGAAGACCCTTGCACTGACAGCACAGCTCAGGATGCCGAAGACAATGATAGCGGGTCTCACAAAGAGGTAGGCCACGGTGTTAAAGGTGCTGAGAACTGCTGTACTAACCACTGGGTCCATGGTAAAGTGGTTAAAGGACTTCTGATTTTCACCTGCTCTGTACTATTATAGACCTCGGGACAGCAATGGATGCTGGGAAATTGATCCGTTCAATATTATTCAATCTTTAAAGTCAAAACTGTTTTATTCTCTTTGAGCGTAGAGAATCTAAAATAACAATTGTTATGTAAGTCTTTACTTGTAAATTAACAAAAGTTGAATTTTCATTGTGATAATAACTGTGGATAGAAAATATTTCTTTGAAGTTAAACGTGAGACTTAATGGCATTCATTGTACTCAACCTTGACGCAGAGGTCAACGGGTTAGATTATTAATGTCGATTACGGTAGAATGTCCAAAAATGAAATTGTTTTATGTTTACCAATGACACAATAATGTTATTACAGTTAACATTTTTAAAAAAATTCAGCCGATTTTAATAGCTGAATTTAACCAGGGTTATGAAAAAATTCTGAAGGCAGTTGTTAAAGGTACTGAACTGTAAAACATTTCAAAAACCTTGTCATCCTTTGTAAAATTATAATATAATTTTAAATTCTTTTCTCCCTGCTATCACGTCCTGAAGTTTTTGTAGCCTCTTGTCTATAATTTCTTCTCTGATTAAATTAGAATTTTCGGACTTCAAAATAAAAATTGTTCACTATTAACTTTTAGTTGCCGAGAAATTTGCAAAAATGTTTACTGTAATTGTTTCATCTGACGAAGACGGGAATAAACACATGAAAGAAACGTCCATTGACGTCATAAACAGTCAAAGATTTCAAACGTAACTTAAAACAAAATACTTGGTCTCACTAAAATAAGGCTAAACAAGCCTCGCTGCCGATTGATTAGAAAAATCATCCATGAAAGCGTCATTAACTTTAATCAAAGACACCAAATTTTCTTAGCCGCGACTTCTGTTGAGATGTTTTTTTAATCTGTCATCTCAGATGAGATTTTTCTGTCCACGAGAAAAATGTCAACATTATTTTTTTCAATGTCATAGACAAAACTTAGCGTCAAAAAAAAAAAAGTCACGTCGGTATTCAGCTCATAAGCGTTTCACGGGGGCTTCTACTCTCTGTTGTGTCTGTCTTCACCCAAGTGTACATGGGAAAATACAAGACGAAGTAACTTAATTCTAGAGTCATGGTAAGAAGGACTTACTTCGTTGTCAATCGTAACCTTTTAATTGAAAACAGCTCTAAGACTTTTAGAGAATTCCGAACATTTGCGTTTGGTGATAACCTAGAAAGTTATTTATAATATCCACAACCGTGCCATCTTCTCATATAAGACATAAGCTATACATACTCAAGTTTATAGAAAGACTACCAATTAAAATTCTAAAGTTTATCAATAAGAACATGTGTTAATTTAGACTTTAAAGATTGAACACTAATTTAAATTGTCACATTAATTTTTAATCATGAGTACGTTCTTGAGTTTATAGAATGAGTTCCAATGAAAACGCTGAAATATTCAGCGGAATAACGGTCTCTATAGACTATAGATCAAGGGCTGGTATTTCTCAAATGATGGAAATATTTTCGTTCAGACGGTGCGTCACACTATGTTACTGCCTCGGGTTAAACCCTCGCTAGCTACCTCACTGATTGAGCTCATTTACCTCACTGATTGAGTTCATTTACCTCACTGATTGGGTTCATTTACCTCACTGATTGAGTTCATTTACCTCACTGAATGAGTGTAATTATTTATTTATTTATTTTGTTCATGTTTCCTCTAACTGGTTTAGATTTTATTAGAAAAAAAAAACAGCAACCAAAAACGTGTCTACTTTTCTATTAGACAAGAATTAAATCGTGCTCGAGTTTCCCAATTGAAACATGAAGCGTCACATCCAGAAACGTTACTAGGGTTGGTGTCACCCTGTGCGGCCAACCCACCCCCACCATAGTGACGCCACTGGTCACATTCACATATTTCACGAGCAAATTGAACTTGAAATCCCCGGGAAGTTCCCCCTTTCGGCCTTGTGTCTAAGTCTCCGCCCCTGATTCTCACCTTTGAAGTGAATGTGGTAGCCGACTTGATTGTGTAGGAGGCAGATGCTGAGAAGTCCTATACACAGAAGCAGTACAATTGTCTTTATGGGAACTCCTTCTTTTGTTTCATACATTCTTTCTCCTGCGCGGATTATTTTTAACCACCAATCAAATCTCGTATTTTTCTCCAAGCACCTTTTGCTAAACGCCAAAAGTGTAGTAGTAACACTGACTGAAAGAAAATGTGTAATCAATAATTAAGGTATTAAAATGACATAACTGGTGATAGTTTAAGTACTTTAAGTGTATGGGGATATATTTTAGAGGTACACAACTCTAACAGAAACTACTAATAAATGTTAGTTTTTATGTCAAAGTTGTTGTTTTTAAAATTGTCTCGTCATGTGACAGGAACTCGCGAGAGTCCGGAACCTTAAAGTATGAAAGATTTGACAATAATTGGGAAACATTTCCGACATCTTAGGTTAATTTCTTAAGTCAAAGTTGACAAACTTAGACATCAACATGTTTCACTACACACATGTGAGGGTAATGATTTAGGTACAACCAATCAACCAATTAACCAATCAACCAATTAACCAATTAACCAATCAACCAATTAACCAAGCAACCAATTAACCAATTATAGCATTAGCACAAGTCAGAAATATGTACTTAATGATGTCATGTTTTACTTTAAGTTGTGGAAATTAATTTTTGGCAGATTATGGAGTTAGGTTTTTTAAAAAAATAACTTTGGCTCCAAGCTGACAAAATGGTTGCCTTCTGCCAAAAGTTATTACATAGTCAATAGTGACTTGAGTGAATAGCCCTTAAGATAACACATTTCATATTTGTAATAGCCCTTACGATCACACATTTCATATTTGTAATAGCCCTTACAATCACATATTTCATATTTAAATAGCCCTTACAATCACACATTTCATATTTAAATAGCCCTTACAATCACACATTTCATATTTAAATAGCCCTCACAATCACACATTTCATAATTGTAATAGTCCTTACGATCACACATTTCATATTTGTAATAGCCCTTACGATCACACATTTCATATATGTAATAGCCCTTACAATCACACATTTCATATTTGTAATAGCCCTTACGATCACACATTTCATATTTGTAATATCCATTACAATCACACATTTCATATTTGTAATAGCCCTTACAATCACACATTTCATATTTGTAATAGCCCTTACGATCACACATTTCATATTTGTAATAGCCCTTACAATCACACATTTCATATTTGTAATAGCCCTTACGATAACACATTTCATATTTGTAATAGCCCTTACGATCACACATTTCATATTTGTAATAGCCCTTACGATGACACATTTCATATTTGTAATATCCTTTACGTTCACACATTTCATATTTGTAATAGCCCTTACGATCACACATTTCATATTTGTAATAGCCCTTACAATCACACATTTCATATTTGTCATACAATTCCATTGGTTTTCTAAACTGAATCTATATCTTTAAATTTAAAATATTCCCTTGAACTTGACAAACAGCAAAGTTTCAGGGAAAATAATTCTCTAAGCTGCCCTCTATATTTCTTTAAAGAACCTCACATCTCTTTTACCATTCCATACATTTCTCCCTTAGCAACCTGTACCATTTCTTTAAACAAATTAATAACATTATTGTGGAGTGGCATGTTACATTGATGTCATAGACTGACGTGGTACAGTGACATGACGTACTGACGTGGTACATTGACATGACGGACTGACATGACGGACTGACGTGGTACAGTGACATGACGGACTGACATGACGGACTGACGTGGTACAGTGACATGACAGACTTACGTGGTACAGTGACACGATGGACTAACATGGTACAATGACATGACGGACTGACGTGGTACAGTGACACGACGGACTGACGTGGTACAGTGACACGATGGACTAACATGGTACAATGACATGACGGACTGACGTGGTACAGTGACTTGATGGACTGACGTGGTACAGTGACTTGATGGACTGACAAAACATTTTAACAACCTGTTATGTTAATACTTAATGACGCCCTGACACAAATTCCAAAAACTAAACTATTTTTATCCGAATCTCGTTAATAATATTACCTCTGAGAAATGTGTTGGTGTCGAGATAATGGTCATTTAATGAATTAATTATCTACAGATTGCTCGGCCGTCTGGCATGCTTTAAAGCTGTATACTGGTCACAAAATAGATCATTTTTGTCATGCTACCTTATGAACATTAGCATTAATTTAAACCACGACTTATTACACTGAATACAATTTTAACATGTTCTGTCTTTGCTTTCATAACACAAAGGAACTCGCTGTTTTTATATCTTTAAAATTCTGAAAAAAATTCCTTCTTTTAAATAAAGTATTCGATTTCCAATAGGACAAAAGTGATATCAGAATATTATTTAAATAAGAAAGTAGTTGCACGTAATGATACCCCCAGAACACGGGTAGCAAGTACACACGCAATCTTTGTTTAATGACACATTACACACAGTAGAGACATTGGGTTCAGGGCTGATAACTCAAGTACATTCAATTAAATATCAGTGGGAATGACAGGGGGGGGGGTAATCCAACAATATAATTTTAGTCATCGATTATTTTTTTAAGTCAGTTATTAGCTTAAAATTAAATGAATCCCTAGGCGGCTACAGATGACAGGTGATGGTTAACATGACTGTGGTTACTAGTGGTAATTAGCCTCTAAAGTAATATTAAAGAACTGCTATAGAGAGCAGAGCAAATTTAAGTGGGGGNCGGGGGGAATGGGGGTGTATCGACAAATGAGAATTAAGGAGTTGAGCCCGTAGGTTCAAAAATAACAAGATTCTTGGAATTAAAGAGTTGATTAATCTGATATTATAGAGATCATGTTTCTAAAGCCGTCATTACTGAAGTTATTATTGTGTGGAGGGGGAGGTTCTACTGTGATCGGGAGTTTTTGGTGAGCGACACGGCGGCTTGAGGAATAACGGGCGTCTTTGTTCATTCTGCAGATGTGTGACGATGCGAATGTTTAATGTGTTAATTAAGGTGACCAGACGTCCCGATTTAGGCAGGACAGTCCCGATTTCAGACCTCATGTCCCGCGGACCCTCGCTAGTCCCGGCGGGACGCCCGTTTGTCCTGCTTTTTTCAATACTTTTTTTTCCTAAAATAAATACAATTAGTTTTATTGTGATTTGGGGTAAGAATGACTTAATATTTTTAAACTTAATTAAATATTCAAAATAGTGATAGTTTTATATAAATTTTAATTGCTTTATTGTTAGCTAAGCCGGTTGGTGCATCCATTTCTGTGGTTATTTACATTTTTTCCTTGATACGCTTTCCCGTGACTTGTCGGCGAGAGCGATACGAAATGTGACCAGACGTCCCGATTCCAGACTTCATGTCCCGCTAAAGTGACCAGACGTCCCGATTTTTTGCTCCAGAAACGGGGTTGGGGGGGGGGGGAAGTCCCCCCCCCCCACCAAACCACGCCCCGCGGAAAATCTGGTCACCTTATGTTAATAGAGATGTCAGACACACGACTTGGTCGCCCGTCACATGACTTGGTTGCCCGTGACACGTTTTGGTCGCCCGTCACATGACTTGGTCAACCGTCACATGACTTGGTCGCCGGTCACATGACTTGGTCACGCGTCACATGACTTGGTCACCCGTCACATGACTTGGTCGCCCGTCACATGACTTGGTCGCCCGTCACATGACTTGGTCGCCCGTTACATGACTTGGTCGCCGTCACATGACTTGGTCGCCCGTCACATGACTTGGTCGCCCGTCACACCTGAGGTCCGCAGGATTTAAACCTCTGATCGTCTCAGCCTTGGTCAGTTTAACAACAGCTATTACTAAGTGAACATGTCGGTAGGTCCTTAAACTTCAGACGACCGACACTAGATGTTTCCAGGTAAAGTAACCGAATCTTGTTGGGTGTGCTCAACCTTCAGGAAACACCATCTTTCTTGGTCTCGGGGTTTGTCTACGCCGTAGTCTCATCTTTATATATTTAATTCTCTTAAACAAGCATGTGCAAAACGAGCATGACGAATAACCCCCGCGGGGGTCGACCACCGACCAATCAGTTTATGGTTGGCAAGCAAAGGTGGTGGCCGGTTTTGGAGGGGGGGGGTTCATCGAGACCATCAAAGCTTCTTGAGTTCACTGTCGTTGTTCCTTCACATAATAACATGCATTTCGTAGTGTAGTGGTTATTACCGATAAGTCCAGTGTTCGGGTCCTAAATCGTAAACATCCGAGTTAGTGACTCAAATGCGCACCGAACATTGCCCAACCAACTTTAGTTACTGTAACAGGCTAGACCACAACAGGGACTCGAACTGCCGTCATTGCAGCCACGCCTCTGGGACGGTCGCACATCTGCTGACGTCGTGTCCCGCGCTAGACATAGCCGGCGATTACCACAGTGATTGAAAGTTTGCCGTTAGACTACCACAATGATTGGAAAGTTTGCCGTTAGACTACCACAATGATTGGAAAGTTTGCCGTTAGACTAGAATAATGATTGGAAAGTGTGCCGTTAGACTACCACAATGATTGGAAAGTTTGCCGTTAGAGCTCGACCGATTACCACGATGGTTGGAAAGTGTGTCGCCAAGGTTCGACTGCTCACTACCATAGCCAGGGATTGACTACCCTTTCAACGTTATGCTTATCCCCCCCCCCCCCAATTCTTTTGCCTATGATGACGTGCTTTGTAAAGTATAAAATAATGTTTGCCTCTCGTGAGCCGACCCTCGCCTGAGTCGATGTTTACCTGTGAATCGGGGGGGGGGGAGCACATCTGTGGCCAGCTGTTTGTCAGAGTTAACCAAGCGGATCAACAGACTGATCAAAGGGTAGGTAACTGATAACCTGCAGCGACAGACAGCCAGTATCCCCCCCCCCCCCTTTTCATTTCCGGATTCATACATGGAAATGGTGAGTGGGGATGATGTATTAGTACATGTACGTTCAGGGGAAGGACTGTATTAGATAATCCCAGTAATAGAACAGGGCTATTAGATGATCTCAGTAATAGAACACGACCTATTAGTTAATCCCAGTAATAGAACAAGACTATTAGATAATCCCAGTAATAGAACACGACCTATTAGATAATCCGAGTAATAGAACACGACTTATTAGATAATCCAAGTAATAGAACAGGACTATAAGATAATCCCAGTAATAGAACAAGACTATTAGATAATCCAAATAATAGAACAGGACTATTAGATAATCCCAGTAATAGAACAAGACGATTAGATAATCCCAGTAATAGAACAACGTTTTAATACCACGGGGATGTGGTCACGGGGAGAACTCCTCATGTGACACGTGAATGTCAACAACAGCAGACGTATACATATGCGATGCAGAGATAAAATTAAAAATGAATTAATTTAAATACGGTACATTCAATCGATCTGAAATTTCATTACAATGTCATTCAAGAGCTATCTGTGGTAAAATTTTGAGATCTCTGGGACCACCAGAAATGGTTTAATTTTACGTTGGAAAATTTGAAATTTTTCGAACAGGCAGACAGGAACGAAATAAGTTAATAAAAACGTTTTTATAATTTTAAAAAAAAAAAAAAACCTTCTACTATGGACACTATGGTGTTGTGATGTTTCATTGCTGACTCGATAGAGACGGGTTCGATTTTCGGGTTGGTAGTGTTTTGTTTCTTGGAACCATGACAAGCACTCGCGTTCGGTGTTGTAATTGACATTGGGTCAAACAGGCTGCATTAACAGACTTCAAAAAGAACAAAGTTTTTTTTTTTAATAATCGAGATGGGCTGCATATCTTTTCCGACCACACAAATAATAATAATTTTATCCAAAGATACTTTATTAAAAAATTTGGGGGGGGGGGGGCATCATTTTCTTACCTAATAAAGTGCATAAGTATTTGTTTCTAAGAAATGTCGTCTTCGTGGAAATAAGATCTATTTACCTGTGCTGCCATCACCCACTCGGCCTGTGTCAATCCCCTCCCCGACACACTACCCACGAACCCCTTCACATACACACACACAAGCACACACCGCACGCCCCACACAAAAACACACGCACCACCCACGAACTCCTTCACATACACACCCCACACAAAAACACACACACTACCCACGAACTCCTTCACATACACACCCCACACAAAAACACACACACTACCCACGAACTCCTTCACATACACGCACACAAGCACACACCTCACGCCCTCCACAAAAACTCACACACTATCCACGAACTCCTTCACATACACACCCCACACAAAAACACACACACTACCCACGAACTCCTTCACATACACGCACACAAGCACACACCTCACGCCCCCCACAAAAACTCACACACTATCCACGAACTTATTCCCACATACACGCTGTAGAATTTGCAAAGCCTCACGAACATAGTCTTCACTTGGACAAAGGGAGTTAAATGAAGTTGAATAATAAACCTATTACACCCAAACAGCTGTGTCTCACATCCATGCTATTCAATTAGCCTCGTTTTGAACGCCTAATTTAACCATTTGCTCCGGGTATCGTCTGCTAACAATCTATGGTCTCCACAAAACTAAAAGTGCAGATAATGTTCATTGTAAAGAAATGTTCAAAGTTTATTAGATCATGGGCTGTTAATTGTTCAACTATCGTTTTATCGTGGCGAGTTTCTTTAATAATTAAAAAAAACCAAACAATTAAAGTTCTTTTAGTCAATGAACTTTGTTCATTTAAGATGATGGCTCGTAGTTCTCTTTGGTAATTATGATTGCTGACTTGTCAACCACGCGTCTAGCCAAAGTTACAAAATCAAAACTTTTAAGTCAACATTTCAGAATGTGACAATTCCATCGATTTCTGATCTTGCTTATAATCTGTAGTAGTGTTGATTGTGACGATGAAAAAATGTCTCACTATCCACATGTCAATGTTGTTTTAGTGATAGACTAACGAATTGATTGATTCCATCCACATGTCAATGTTGTTTTAGTGATAGACTAACGAATTGATTGATTCCATCCACATGTCAATGTTGTTTTAGTGATATACTAACGAATTGATTGATTCCATCCACATGTCAATGTTGTTTTAGTGATAGACTAACGAATTGATTGATTCCATAAATGTTCATTGTATGGGGAGAAGGGCAGACTAATCTCTTCATTCAATCTCAAATTACTATGAAAGAAGAGTCCAAAAATGTTGGTCGCATTTCTGAGCTGAACTGTCCCTTAACCCGTCGCTGGTGTCGTTGGGGCACCATTTTGAGCTGCGCACTATCTCATGCCATGTGTCACGGTTCTGAGCTGCCTTCTGGGAATCGCTAAATGAAAGGCCGGTCCACTCTTTGATATTGTCCTCCCAACTCGCATTTCAAAAACCGTATTTCCTTTTATTTGTTTCTTTCCATTTCGAAACTATGGATGTACTTAATGCGCACCAGTTCAATCAAGAGATCAGCCTTTGTCTACTTTTTTTAAATACAATAATACCGTTAAACTAACACTACCGGCACGAGCTGAACGCACTAGCACTCAGTGCCGCGTTCAACAGTAACTAACCAGCGAGATGCCACGACGAGATAAGGGGAATCATATCACGGACGACAAAACTAGAGCCGCACCGTTTGGACTATCTTATCGGTCATGCTGGGAGCACAAACTCACGAGCGCAAATTCACGCAGTGGCGGTAACGACTGAAATACTAACCTTACTTTTATTCCGTCTTTGCTTTGGATATCTTACAATGGTAATAATATGAATGCATTATTGAAAGTTAAACATATAATAAGTTATTTTTTGAATTCACTTGGCCACGATTTTGATAAGTAAAAAAGTTTACTGCTGCATCAGAATGCTAAAACAAAAAACAAAAAAATAAATAAATAAATTGAAAATTAATCTAAAACGCTTCCAAACAGCCTGTAGTATATTATTGTCTAAAATTTAAAAAAAAAATATTTTCATACAATGCTATGGGGAACGTAAATCAGTGTTAACAAGTTTATGTAGCTCCGGCAGACGAGGGGGGGGGATTGTGTGGCTAGCACTATGTCCAGCCGCCTTTAATTTACCCCAAATAAAGTCGTGTACCCATCAGGGTTGGCCACCAAAAAAACCCTTGTCTTCACATAGATTCGAACCCGTGACTCTCAGTACGCCAGTCGAGTGCGCATGCCCCTTTCTGAAAATGGTACACAACTTGAGTCTCTGTAGCTTGAAACAGAGTTTCCGATTTTATCTAAACATTTCATTGATTCGTTTATACTTTTCATATCCTAATTTTTTAATATTATTATTCTTTTTTTTTTTTGTGCGGCTCTGCAACTATTGAGCAAGTTGAAGGCCACTTCAGATAACACGTTCAGTGAGAGTATAGATCACGTGATCTCTATTCCACCCAATCGCAGGTGCAATGATGGAATGGGTTTTCAAGTAAAACCAACAAAGCCACATTTTTAGATGAAGCGTTTCATTAAAGTGGCTCTTGGGGAAAACCCCAAATCTGATTTTGAGATGAAGTGTCTGCGGATGTACTTTATCCTTAAATATATGTTTCCAGAACTTTGATATCAGCGGCGTACCCCCGTGGGCACCCACCTTGAAAATACGAGCACGTTTGCTTTTACAAATGTCATTTGTCTACATCCCCACCCCCCCACACATTTTTTTTACACTCTACTCTGGAGTTACCAGTCACCAGACGTTTGTTATAGGAATGTAAAATTTCTATTAAAAGATCAACTAAATACATTTTTCATTGCCTACAGTGTCTTAAATCATTTCATATTCGCTTCAACAAATATTTTGGTGAGTTCTTATATTTTTCTTTAATCACTCAAAGATTTCTTTAAACCACTTAAAATTAACTCACGACAATCACTTAAAATTAACTCTTGTAATCACTTAAAATTAACTCTCGCAATCACTTAAAATTAACTCTCGCCAATCATAACATGAAAATTGAACAGCTCTCAGTTAAGTTTTTTTTTGTATAGTCCTCTAAAACTCTCTAGATCATTCCCCTTGTGGGTTGTCCAACGCTACGGGCCCCTACCCCCGGCCTCCCCACCCGTCCCTATGTGTTGATTTCTCCAGGAACAAAATTATTATGCTGTAATGAACTGGCAACATGTACAAATGATTGAATATCTTCTGTACTGGCATGTACAAATGATTAAATATCTTCTGTACTGACATGTACAAATGATTGAATATCTTCTGTACTAACAACATGTACAAATGATTAAATATCTTCTGTACTGACATGTACAAATGATTGAATATCTTCTGTACTAACAACATGTACAAATGATTGAATATCATATGTACTAACAACATGTACAAATGATTAAATATCTTCTGTACTGACATGTACAAATGATTGAATATCTTCTGTACTAACAACATGTACAAATGATTGAATATCATCTGTACTGACAACATGTACCAATGATTGAATATCATATGTACTTGCATGTACAAATGATTAAATATCTTCTGTACTGACATGTACAAATGATTGAATATCTTCTGTACTAACAACATGTACAAATGATTAAATATCTTCTGTACTGACATGTACAAATGATTGAATATCTTCTGTACTGACAACATGTACAAATGATTGAATATCATCTGTACTGACAACATGTACAAATGATTGAACATCTTCTGTACTGACAACATGTACAAATGATTGAATATCATATGTACTGTCAACATGTACAAATGATTGAATATCATCTGTACTGTCTCATTTCTGTGGCAACAATTTGGGCCTAACAAGCTAATGGGATCGTTAAAATATAATAATCTGGTAAAATTGGGCGCCATAGCCCAGGGCCAAGTGACAGCGATAGAGAAGTAGAGACTTTCTCAAGCTTCAAGTGAAAATAAATCAGCTTTCGTATCATGTCATTATTTGATGTATTACTACATCGTTAGAGAGGTAGGTAACATCTTTTTTTTTATAACGTTTCTTCGGAATTTTATAAGCAGAGAAATAAATTGTCTCTCTGTGATCTAAATTTGAATTCAGATAGAAATAAAGGATGAAAACATTTTTTACTTAGATCTTCTTTTTTTTAAACATGATGGCCTATTAACTCACCACCCTTCCCTATCTACGTGTCCCCCTTCTAACCACATCTAACCTCAACTAACCACATTTAACCACATCTAACAACATCTAACCACATCTAATCACCTCTAACCACCTCTAACCACATCTAACCACATCTAACCTCAACTAACCACATTTAACCACATTTAACCACATCTAACCACATCTAATCACCTCTAACCACATCTAACCACATCTAACCACCTCTAAGCACATCTAACCACCCACTTGGACACCAACACAATGGTATACGAAGTCAGTATGGCATCGGGTCATTAATATGTTTATGAATAATAACGTTAACCAAAAAACATAATTAGCTAATCAGGAAAGTTTTAATATATAGTTATCAATGTTAAAACTTCCAACAAATGAAATTTTCTAAGTGTATGCAACGTTTTTTTTAAAAAGTGACCCTCTTTTTCTAAATAATTAATCGATCTTTTTTTAAAACTTCTGTCCGTTTAATTCAAAGGGAATTCCATAAATAAAGAAGCTCTTTGGTGAAAGTCGTAACCAAGCACATGTACCTAGAATAGGCTCGAGGCAAATTAAAGTTAAATAAGTTTGACCGTTTCATTATTGACTTTGACGTCCAATGTTTCCACGTCAGGTGATGGTGACCAGGAAGTGTCAACACGTGGTGAGACATGGATGAACTGTGGATTAAAGACATTGGATAAGTGAGAACAATACGGGAGGGGGAGAGTGGATTGTAGTGATTAGTAGAGGGGGGGGGACTGACGAGTTTAAGAGAGGATTGCATTGTGTCATGTCTGTTAAAAATGTAGAGAAGATATACTTAAGGGAGACAGATCTTTTATGCTTTAGGGAGACAGATCTTTTATACTTTAGGGAGAAAGATCTTTTATACTTTAGGGAGAAAGATCTTTTATACTTTAGGGAGACAGATCTTTTATACTTTAGGGAGAAAGATCTTTTTATTCTTTAGGGAGACAGATCTTTTATACTTTAGGGAGAAAGACCTTTTATACTTTAGGGAGACAGATCTTTTATACTTTAGCGAGACAGATCTTTTATGCTTAAGGGAGACAGATCTTTTATACTTTAGGGAGACAGATCTTTTATACTTTAGGGAGACAGATCTTTTATGCTTTAGGGAGACAGATCTTTTATACTTTAGGGAGACATATCTTTTATATTTTAGGGAGACAGATCTTTTATACTTTAGGGAGACAGATCTTTTAAACTTTAGGGAGACATATCTTTTATACTTTAGGGAGACAGATCTTTTATACTTTAGGGAGTCATATCTTTTATACTTTAGGGAGACAGATCTTTTATACTTTAGGGAGACA
>MUZC01004793.1:3095-14340 GCA_002072015.1 Radix auricularia | reverse complement strand
CGTTAGTTGAAATGTTCAGTGACCGGATCATTAACTCCCGCTTAGCCGTCAGCAGAACACACAAACATAATACAACAGCAGAACACACAAACATAATACAACAGTAGAACACACAAACATAATACAACAGCAGAACACACAAACATAATACAACAGTAGAACACACAAACATAATAGAACAGCAGAACACACAAAATCAAGATCATAAAAAAAATTATTTTAAAAATGAGAACAACACCTGTGTTCACTGTTAGAACTATTAATATATCATTATAGTAGTCCTTGTCCTCTCTCTGTATTACAAAAGTCAAGTTTCCAATACACAGAAGCCACAATTCAAAAATATGATAGTTGATGATGTTTGCATGGAATGAAACCTGAGCTTTGTAAACACCTTGACGGTAACATATATATTATGAACATAATTCTGTGTCCAATTGTTTTGTTATGGAGAAAATTGTCAGCTACAAGATTTCGATCAAGTAACAGATCTGATTAAACCCGGGGC
The DNA here is from genome assembly GCA_002072015.1 of Radix auricularia. Classification (NCBI taxonomy): domain Eukaryota; kingdom Metazoa; phylum Mollusca; class Gastropoda; family Lymnaeidae; genus Radix; species Radix auricularia. Next base: position 13,832 of record MUZC01004793.1, on the reverse strand, counting down.
TATTCTAGCCTATGTATATTCTAGTCAGGGGTTTAATCTGGCCTGTTACACCGGGTCTATTCTGGCCAATGTATATTCTAGTCAGGGGTTTAATCTGGCCTGTTACACCAGGTCTATTCTGGCCAATGTATATTCTAGTCAGGGGTGTAAACTGGCCTGTTACACCGGGTCTATTCTGGCCAATGTATATTCTAGTCAGGGGTGTAAACTGGCCTGTTACACCAGGTCTATTCTGGCCAATGTATATTCTAGTCAGGGGTGTAAACTGGCCTGCTACACCGGGTCTATTCTGACCAATGCATATTCTAGTTTGGGTTTAATCTGGTCTGTTACACCGGGTCTATTCTTGCCAATGTATATTCTAGTCAGCGTGTTAATCTGGCCTGTTACACCGGGTCTATTCTGGCCAATGTATATTCTAGTCAGGGTGTAATCTGGCCTGTTACACCGGGTCTATTCTGGCCAATGTATATTCTAGTCAGGGTGTAATCTGGCCTGTTACATCGGGTCTATTCTGGCCAATGTATATTCTAGTCAGGGTTAATCTGGCCTGTTACACCGGGTCTATTCTGGCCAATGTATATTCTAGTCAGGGTGTAATCTGGCCTGTTACACCGGGTCTATTCTGGCAATGTATATTCTAGTCAGGGTGTAATCTGGCCTGTTACACCGGGTCTATTCTGACCAATGTATATTCTAGTCAGGGATTTAATCGGGTCTATTCTGGCCAATGTATATTCTAGTCAGGGGTTTAATCTGGCCTGTTACACCGGGTCTATTCTGACCAATGTATATTCTAGTCAGGGGTTTAATCTGGCCTGTTAACACCGGCTCAGTTTAAATCATACACCAAATCATGAACGGTAAAAAGTCAATGACCTAAAGTCACCGCGACCAACAGCTGTGAATTAAACAACCGACTCCCGTCAACAGCCGTGACCCACTGGCGTCATCGCACGAGAAACTATGCAAATTGACTCCCGTTAGTTGAAATGTTCAGTGACCGGATCATTAACTCCCGCTTAGCCGTGACCTCCTTCTGACCCCGTGAACTTCTGTTCATCCTCTGACCTTTTACTCTACCAGAGACTTTCATCACAACCCAGTCTCGCGAGACTTGATGGAGCAGAAGTTGACGTCATTTACGAGAGTTTAATTTAGGCTTTGGGGACGGAAGTTGGCTTCCATTTTGTTTTGTTTTTTCCATTGAGTTTATTTAGTCAACATAGAAAATACAAGTTGACCCGCTGCGTAGCGTACGCCACAGAATTGGTCATTATAGATAGTGCAAAGAACAAAAAAGTGTGTGTGGGGGGGGGGGACGCACACAAACAGTAGCACGAAGTAATGAAAAAAAGGGAGTAAATGTTGAGACATGCGCAGAGCAGGTGTTGCCTGCCTCCAACCCTTTACTACCATCCCAGTACAATACAGTCATTTGTTATATCAATAAATCACCAGACATCTAAGCTGTTTGTTATATCAATAAGTCATCAGACACCTAAACTCTTATATCAATAAATCATCAGACATCTAAACTAATTGTTATATCAATTAAATCATCAGACATCAAAACTGTCATATCAATAAATCATCAAACATCTAAAATGTTTGTTACATTAAATCATCACACATCTAAACTGTTTGTTATATTAATAAATCACCAGACATCTAAACTCTTATATCAATAAATCATCAGACATTTAAATTGTTACATCAATAGATCATCAGACATCTAAAATTCAAGCAATATTTGGATGATATCTGAGATAAGATTTTTCTTGTTCCCCGACTCTCTAAAGTACTCTAAACAAACCGCAGTTTCCTGTTACATACGTTTGGTCCGCATGAACTCAAAGCACCTGGCCACTAATTGACGGGCGGCCTGATGGGATCATCATAACTGCTTACCATGAGTTTAGCTTTGGGCATGGGTGACTTCCCCTGGGGAGGATACTCTTTGATGTTTGAGAAGTTCTGAAGATACACAAACGTATTCATTTTGACAAGTAACTGCCACACGTAACCTATTTTCTTAAAATATATTCCTATTACTTTAAAAATAAGTTTTCCGAATTGCAGGTCAAACGGAAATTATTTTCCAATGAAAGTATTTCAAAAGTCATGTAGAGTAGACTCAATAAGAAAGACAATTATATACTCTAGGCTTGGGTCAACAGTATGTCGACGTTACATGAATTTCCGCGATAGTGAACAAGAGAAGTGGTTCTTGAACCTTGAAATTAATTAATTTTATGTTTCGAATACTATGATATATATATATATATATATATATATATATANTATATATTTATTTATTTATTTTAATTTTTGAGTCCCATAACCTCTTTTTCAGAGGTCGTAGGGGATTCTAATGTTTCCATTAGAACATTCTCGGGCTTAATAGACACTGGCGGCGCTCATCCCTCTCCAGGTCAGCGGTGGACTTTCTTAACGTTAGTCATTACTCTACATTTTATAGTGGCTATTCGTGGGCTCGATCCCACGCCCCTCAGCTTGTGAGGCGAGCGCACTATTGATTTCGCTTTAAGTGTTCAAGTCAGAAAGAGGAAAACTGGTCTATCAGAACCAACAAATGTCATGTGTCCTAAACAACTGGTCTATGAGAACCAACAAATGTCATGTTGTGTCCTAAACAACTGTTCTATGAGAACCAACAAATGTCATGTTGTGTCCTAAACAACTGGTCTATGAGAACCAGCAAATGTCATGTTGTGTCCTAAACAACTGGTCTATGAGAACCAACAAATGTCATGTTGTGTCCTAAACAACTGGTCTATGAGAACCAACACATGTCTTGTGTTCTAAGAAATCTGATTTGATTAGTAGTATCAGCTGTTATGTAAGTGCGGAAGTGAGGCAGACAGTAGAGTGTATAGCGTTACAGATACGAGAGAGACTTGTGTTATCTCATTGGTGCTGGGTGCCTTTCTGAGATCTCGAGTACGTCACAACTTAAGTGTTCATTGGTGGTGTTGATGTTCACCGTCCGATAACTGAAACATACACGGAACTACAACAGAAAAAGACATTATGGAAGTGAAATAATTTTTAAAGGCTATAATCTTGACCAGACAGACACATGCTTGAGGTGTTACCATAAAGGTAAAACATGGCTTCTGTAAGGAGGTGTCTGGTAGGACATGGTAGGACTCTAAGGTGTTACAATGTATAAAGATAAAACAAGGCTTCTGTAAGGAGGTGTGTGGTAGGACATGGTAGGACTCTAAGGTGTCACAATTTATAAAGATAAAAAGGGCCTCTGTAAGAAGGTGTCTGGTAGGGCATGGTAGGACTCTAAGGTGTTACCATGTATAAAGATAAAAAAGGCTTCTGTAAGGAGGTGTCTGGTAGGACAGGTCAGGACTCCATTTGGACATTTGCTGGTTCACGGTGCATTGTTTCTACACTACATCCCACATCAGCAGAAAATCTCTCACTTTTATACTAAAACCAGTCTTTTTTTACATAAACTCCAACCGGGGACACATCATGCATTCAATTATCATCATTTTCATGATTTAATTTGATTCTGAATTCTATGACTCACCTTAAATCGTACAGTATTGGGGTGCTCAAATGCAGTAAAAACGTGTTATTTAATATAACAATTCCGAAACCATTAAATCTTTTACTCACTGAGAAGCAAAGCACTGATCCACATCTGTCAGATTCTACCTGGCTGTCACAACTGTTAAATCCTACCTGGCTGTCACAACTGTTAAATCCTACCTGGCTGTCACGACTGTTAAATCCTACCTGGCTGTCACAACTGTTAAATCCTACCTGGCTGTCACGACTGTTAAATCCCACCTGGCTGTCACAACTGTTAATCCCACCTGGCTGTCACAACTGTTAAATCCTACCTGGCTGTCACAACTGTTAAATCCCACCTGGCTGTCACTACTGTTAAATCCCACCTGGCTGTCACAACTGTTAAATCCCACCTGGCTGTCACAACTGTTAAATCCCACCTGGCTGTCACAACTGTTAAATCCTACCTGGCTGTCACAACTGTCAGATTCTACTTGACTGTCACAACTATCAGATTCTACTTGACTGTCATAACTTTCAGATTATACCTGGCTGTCAAACTTAAGTTGTCATTTATCGTCAGCGTCATATCCCGCACATATGAACTTAACTTCAGGGAAAGGTAACCTCATCTGTACATAATTATTTTAAAGAAAATTCCCTAGTAGGCTCCCATAATTATTCATAACTACTGGAAGTAGAATATTTTCTTATTTTTCATAATTTCAAACAATTTTGTCAGTGAATCTATCCCTCTCAGAGGCCACATCTATCAGACATATATTGTATGTCAGTGGATCTATCGCTCTCAGAGGCCACATCTATGAGATAGAGATTTTATGTCAGTGGATCTATCCCTCTCAGAGGCCACATCAATCAGATAGAGATTAGAGAAAAGTCTCTGCACACCCCACCCTGTGTGTGTTTGTTTGTGTGTTTGTGTGAAGACTGTGGGGGGGGGGGGGGTAGAACCATTCTGTCACTCTCCGTGTTGATGGCGTCGTTAGGGACGCCGACGTTGTCAGGTGGTGAATGGCCGCGGAGGCACACATTGTTTGTGTCTTTAACTAACACCAGGCGGCGCCTCGGTGAGCCAGGCGATGATGAACCTACTCGGAGGGTTGGAAAATAAACAAGACTTTTGGGATAGGAGAGTGGAAGGGGAGGTCATGCAGAGATGTGGGAGTTCTCGAGAGAAATTTGGTTTACAGAGTTAATAACGTGTGAGTTGTGGGAGATTTTCGGGAAGATTTTAAAATGTTTTTTGTAAATGAGAATTTTCAATGCGAGGATTGGAGGAAAAACGATTGGTCTGATGACTGATGTACTTTCAGACGATTCAAATTGGTTGGGGGGGATTTTCATCAAAATCAAAATGTTGGCGATTAAAAGAGAGAGAGAGAGAGAGAGAGAGAGAGAGAGAGAGAGAGAGAGAGAGAGAGAGAATGGGGATTAAAATAGGTTTTTGAGAGAGGAGTGAGATTGGAAAAGTTGACACACACACACACACAAATGTTGAGAGAATTAACAATTTTTTTTTTTTAAATGAGAAAGCTTATTTTTAAGTTTTTGACTTGTTGAGGATGTGTGTACACGCCCGCAGAATAGTTGTTTTTAAGATAACAATACAGGTATTCAACATGTATTTAAAATATACAAAAACCAATACAAAAATCCTCAAACTCATGAGAGTTGTGTATTAAACCCTAACCCTAACCATCTTATAGGTCTTGTCATTTTTCTAACCGGAATTCGTCAAAGCTCTTTGCGTAATGTTCTATTTTCAGATTACGTTATAGCAGAATTTTTTTTTTAAGTTCTAAAAATTGTTAGCATAGATAATATATATATAATTTTTAAAAAATTATTCTCCAATTCTAATAAGTTGTCTTAAATTAGCTTAAATTAAAAAAAAGAATTAACAAATAGCAGATAAGATGTTTCTTTCTCAATATACCTGCACATTACATGTTGACTCGTATTTTATATAAAATGTGTCCACCTTAAAACCCCGGATATTTCTATTAATAGATTTCCGCCATTGTATGACAATGCCTACCCCCACAGCCTACTACTAAAAACACGTCGCTCTATGGGGGTCCAATCATCACTAGACAAACAAGCCCGGGGCTATTTTTTGTGCGGACTATTCTCGTCCCCCTCATCACTCCCAGCAATCACTGCGCCGTCATTGGCGAATCAATACATGAATATAATACAATTTACCTTTTGGGCTTCATATTAGCGCTCCGACTAATTCAACATTTCCCCCCACTCCACCCCACGCGCCCCTCCCGGCCACACCATTAAGTTCGTCGTTGAAATAAAAATGGAACCTATTTTTTCCTATGGTCATGCCAACATCCCATGGGGGGTGGGGGTGCAGTCATGTCCACACCCAAGGGGAGGGGAGCGCGTGTTTACCCAAGTCATAAAGCCGCACCCCAGCTGGACTTTTCAGGGCCCCTATTCATGGGTCGTTCCGTTGTATCAACACGGACCCCCGACTGTAGCCGCACATGTCACAGATCGATACTTCTCGAAACTGAAGCTGGTTTAAAACAACAATCTAATGGCGTCATTAGATCCACTGGATTGTAACAATAATCTAATGATGTCATTACATCAACTGGATTAAAACAATAATCTAATGATGTCATTTCATCAACTGGATTGAAACAATAATTTTATGATGTCATTTCATCCACTGGATTAAAACAATAATCTAATGATGTCATCACATCCACTGGATTAGACAATAATCTTATGATGTCATTACATCCACTGCATTAAAACAATAATCTTATGATGTCATTACATCCACTGGATTAAAACAATAATCTTATGATGTCATTACATCCACTGGTTTGAAACAATAATCTAATGCTGTCATTACATCCACTGGATTAAAACAATAATCCACTTCTAAAATTACATCAACGAGTTTACCTTAGATTTAAACGGTAAAAAAATGAAAATAAATGTTTATGACGACAACGCGTCTGACGTCATTACCAGCTGTTGTATGTTATTTTCTGCCAACATATTTTAGACCCCGTAGGTCGCCGTAGGAGAGGTAGTGTTAACACAGGAGTGTTTGGACCACATGTCCTCCTCACCTTCACAAGCAACAGCAGCTGTGTCTACGCCACTGCTCGCTGTGATATCTCAAGCTTCTTGTCTACGCCACTGAACGTTGTGATGATATCTCTAGCTTTTTGTCTACGCCACTGCACGTTGTGATGATATCTCTAGCTTCTTCTCTACGCCACTACACGTTGTGATAAGACCGCTAGCTTCTTGTCTACGCCACTGCACGTTGTGTTGATATCTCTAGCTTCTTGTCTACGCCACTGCACGCTGTGATGATATATCTAGCTTCTTGTCTACGCCACTGCACGTTGTGATGATATCTCTAGCTTCTTGTCTACGCCACTGCACGTTGTGTTGATATCTCTAGCTTCTTGTCTACGCCACTGCACGTTGTGTTGCTATCTCTAGCTTCTTGTCTACGCCACTGCACGTTGTGTTGATATCTCTAGCTTCTTCTCTACGCCACTGCACGCTGTGATGATATCTCTAGCTTCTTCTCTTCGCCACTGCACGTTGTGTTGATATCTCTAGCTTCTTGTCTACGCCACTGAACGTTGTGTTGATATCTGTAGCTTCTTGTCTACGCCACTGCACGTTGTGTTGATATCTCTAGCTTCTTGTCTACGCCACTGCACGTTGTGTTGATATCTCTAGCTTCTTCTCTACGACACTGCACGCTGTGATGATATATCTAGCTTCTTCTCTACGCCACTGCACGTTTTGATAAGACCGCTAGCTTTTTGTCTACGCCACTGCACGTTGTGATGATATCTCTAGCTTCCTGTCTACGCCACTGCATGTGTGATGATATCTCGTTAAGAACCAAAGTGGTGTGGAAATAATACGACAATATTCGTGGATTCTGCTCATTTTCACATATTAAACATACATTGAAAGATAAGGGTCCTTGTAAGTACTCAGTGCAAGGCGCACTCAGTAAACTCCAGCCGCTATAAGTACCCATGGCACTCCTGTCGGGTGTAAGTACTCAAAAATTCTAGCCAGCTATAAGTACTCATGGAACTCCTGTCAGCTATAAGTACCCATGGCACTCCTGTCAGCTATAAGTACCCATGGCACTCCTGTCAGCTATAAGTACCCATGGCACTCCTGTCAGCTATAAGTACTTATGGCACTCCTGTCAGCTATAAGTACCCATGGCACTCCTGTCAGCTATAAGTACTCATGGCACTCCTGTCAGCTATAAGTACTCATGGCACTCCTGTCAGCTATAAGTACCCATTGCACTCATGTCGCTATAAGTACCCATGGCACTCCTGTCAGCTATAAGTACTCATGGCACTCCTGTCAGCTATAAGTACCCATGGCACTCCTGTCGCTATAAGTACCCATGGCACTCCTGTCAGCTATAAGTACCCATGGCACTCCTGTCGCTATAAGTACCCATGGCACTCCTGTCAGCTATAAGTACCCGTGGCACTCCTGCCAGCTATAAGTACCCATGGCACTCCTGCCAGCTATAAGTACCCATGGCACGCCTGTCAGCTATAAGTACCCATGGCACTCCTGTCAGCTATAAGTACCCATGGCACTCCTGTCAGCTATAAGTACCCATGGCACTCCTGTCAGCTATAAGTACCCGTGGCACTCCTGTCAGCTCTACTAAAAATAATTTCATTGACCCCGTGCAATGACTCAATAACTGGCCACTATTAATCACCATTACGGAAATTGAGCTGATCTTGAGATAAGGGCGGCTGTGGGGGAGCAAGTCCCAACTAATCTTCTGTACCCTGCAGTTTGTCGCATTCACCTGGTGGAGATGATGGATTACAAATTAAGTTCTTGCTAATCTGCTGTTTAACACGTGCTGGTTGTATGGGTGTGGGGGTGCGGGGGGTAGTGATGCTGTTGGTAGACTGTTGGTGTTGGTGGGACTGTTGGTGGTGGTGGGACTGTTGGTGTTGGTGGGACTGTTGCAACGTGTTGGTGTGACTGTTGGTTTTGGTGGGACTGTTGGTTTTGGTGGGACTGTTGGTTTTGGTGGGACTGTTGTTGATGGTGGGCTTTTGTTGGTGGTGGGACTGTTGTTGGTGTTATTGGGACTGGTGGTGTTGGTGGGACTGTTGTTGGTGGTGGGACTGTTGGTGTTGGTGGGACTGTTGTTGTTGGTGGGACTGTTGGTGTTGGTGGGACTGTTGTTGATGGTGGGCTTTTGTTGGTGGTGGGACTGTTGTTGGTGTTGGTGGGACTGTTGGTGTTGGTGGGACTGTTGGTGTTGGTGGGGCTGTTGTTGGTGGTGGGACTGTTGGTGTTGGTGGGACTGTTGTTGGTGGTGGAACTGTTGGTGTTGGTGGGACTGTTGTTGATGGTGGGCTTTTGTTGGTGGTGGGACTGTTGTTGGTGGGACTGTTGTTGGTGTTGATGGGACTATTGTTGGTGGTGGAACTGTTGTTGTTGGTGGGACTTTCGGTGTTGGTGGGACTGTTGGTGTTTGTGGACTGTTGGTGTTGGTGGGGCTGTTGGTGTTGGTGGGACTGTTGGTGACGTAACTCCGAAAAATTCAATGACTTCTGGGCATGTGCCCCAAACTAATCGTATTTAGTTGCCACAGTTTCGTGATGTTTATGATGATTATTTTTAAGTTAATGAGGAAATAAAATCGCTTGCAGTGGTTTGTAAAGAACCTTGGCCTCCATGAGAAGCCAATGAAATACATCAACACTGTTTGAATGCACTGAACAAACATCAGGTCGACAAACATTGAAAATTATAGAGTTTTATTACAATCAAAATATCATTGCTCTGCTGTGGAGTCTGGGATGACGTCATGAAATTTAAAAAAAAAACAACATCTTGATTCAAAATAATAATTACAAATAAAAGACAAGTTAATAGAAACCTTTAAAAAATTTTTTTTTTAAAAATCGTTACACACTATAAGTAAAGTCATTCACTCAACATTCTAAATAATTTACTATTCCCTAAAAAATACAACGGGAAAATAAGAACATAACATTGAGTGACAGTTGTATTTTCGTTGTGTATTTCCCGCCATCAATCACTTGTCTCTTGCTATCCGTCATTTCTGACATATCACTAAACAACATTGTCACTCTTCTCAGGAATCGTCCCAAATTCATAGAGCGGCTGATACTTTGTTATGTCACTTTCGAAAATTGGCCAACTTTTTTTTTGTTAGTAGTTGTGGGAGACCGCGAACTGTGTTAGACAACGGGCTCAAATCAAAATTGAAACGTTAAAACTATTGCACACACATTTATTTTGTTGGTTTACATCGAGAAAATACAACCAAGAAATTATTGATGATAAGCTAATATTTAGTTAAAACGTTTGTATTATGTCTTAAGCCTGTATGGCCAGGTGTTTCGCGTTAACTTTCCCATTGACCTAGATTTGTGTGTCAGATGTATAGAATGCCCTGCAAAAGTTAACAGTTTTTATCCTTCCACCCTGTTCATGCCAGAAAGGACACACGTTGCTACGCTAGACTCAATTTAACATCGCAACATCTGTTGGAAACATCAATATTTTAATCCAACGCTGCTCACTTGGGCTAATTCCCTTCTTTGAGTGCTAGAATGTTGGATCACTTGGTTAATCATTTGTAGGCTACTTACCAAACCATACCGGAAGTAAATATATAATTCAATACGCCATCAAAGGTTTCATGTGTACTTTGTTTTTCACAGCATTAACCCAGAAGACATAATTAATTGCATCCATTACAAGATTAATGTGATGTTTCAGCCGACTGTTTAAATAAATTGGACTACTTTTATTGAAAACTTTATCTCGCTTATGAGTCGTAAATTGGTTGGTGTAAAATATGAAAGTAATTATGTGCAACGGGATTCATTTCAAACACGAAGCTCAGCTTTAGTTGAAATGTATTTGTTTAAAAAATGAAAAAGATTGAAATGTTAATATATGCCCTAACCTTTCAGCCTATTCCAAGAAAACCTTCCAAAAACCATCAGCTTCCCAGCAAATCCTAACCACCACCTTACCATGTCATCATCCCCTTCTCATGCCACCATCACCCCAACATGACCTCTACCACCATCTTACCATGTCATCATCCCCTTCTCATGCCACCATCCCCCC
>MUZC01004792.1:511175-568595 GCA_002072015.1 Radix auricularia | reverse complement strand
TATAAAATCATTGTTTCCTCTATAAAATCATTGTTTCCTCTATAGCAGTGGTCGTCAACCTGTGGTCCCCGGAGATGTGCTTGGTGGTCCTCTAGCAAAAAAATAAAATAATAAATTATGTACATATTTTTTTAAGTGTGTTGTATTTCTCTAGGGATTATGCGTCTTGCCATACACATGATGGAGAAGCTTGTTACCCTTTTTGGCGGCATCACGTCCAAAGAACATCAATGGCACATTAGCGCAGATTGGACAACCCTCTACAATCAATCTTTGTGCTATGTGTCGGTGCTCTTATCACGGCGCTCTTAGGTCGGCGCTCTTTTGTCGGCACCCTTATGTCGGCACTCTTATGTCGGTGCTCTTATCTCGGTGCTCTTAGGTCAGAGCTCTTAAGTCGGCACTCTTATGTCGGCGCTCTTACTTCGGCCCTCTTATGTCGGCACTCTTATGTCGGCGCTCTTATGTCGGCGCTCTTATGTCGGCACTCTTATGTCGGTGCTCTTATGTCGGTGCTCTTATGTCGGCGCTCTTATGTCCGCCCTCTTATGTTGGCACTCTAATGTCGACCCTCTTATGTCGGCACTCTTATTTCGGTGCTCTTATGTCGGTGCTCTTATGTCGGCACTCTTATGTCGGCGCTCTTATGTCCGCCCTCTTATGTCGGCACTCTTATGTCGACACTCTTATGTCGGTGCTCTTATGTCGGCGCTCTTATGTCCGCCCTCTTATGTCGACACTCTTATGTCGGTGCTCTTATGTCGGTGCTCTTATGTCGGTGCTCTTATGTCGGCACTCTTATGTCGGCACTCTTATGTCGGTGCTCTTATGTCGGCGCTCTTATGTCGGCGCTCTTATTTCGGCACTCTTATGTCGGCGCTCTTATGTCGGTGCTCTTATGTCGGTGTTCTTATGTCGGCGCTCTTATGTCGGTGCTCTTATGTCGGCGCTCTTATGTCGGTGCTCTTATGTCGGCCCTCTTATGTCGGTGCTCTTATGTCGGCGCTCTTTTGTTGGCGCTCTTATGTCGGTGCTCTTATCACGGCGCTTTTAGGTCGGCGCTCTTTTGTCGTGCGCGATTTTGGTGGGTCGCCCATGTTGGCAAGCTGATCTACTTCTACTTCCGTTTTTTTCCTATTTTGTTTTATGCGTTCTTAAATTTCATTGATATATCATAAAACGACGGGGTCGAAAGTGTCTCCTGGTGACGTTATCGTTATTATTCCAAGAGTGTTTACTTGTGTCAAAAACAGCTATAAAGTAAGCTTCATTTTTAAAAATCATTTTTATGCTTTAAATTTTAAATAAATGCTTACTTAAGATTATACTTTATACCGACAATGTAATTCACATGTTAAAAAACAAATTAAAGAAAACCCCCATGATTATCTTCCAATAAAGAGCTACTTGTGGCATGTGACTATACTGAAATAGTTTATAGTTTTTATGAAGATTTGATATGTTATAAAAGTGAAATAATATATTTTCACATTTAATATTTGACCTTTACGATGTTTTATGTTCCGGGTTACAGATCGGTCACTTGAACGCTCAAAATTAAACCCACTAATCGGATAAATGAGTTCGTGACAGGCATCGTTTAAAAAGTTTTCTTGGTAAAAGAAACAGGCCCAGTGAAGAGAGTGAAGAAGTGCATTTAAAATCCAAAAATCACCAAACTTGTAACAGACAATACTATGGGTCCTACTTGACATATGGATTATTGAGACAGTTGACTCCAACATGCCAAAACCGCTCTGAAGAGTTTGCGGTGATCGGCTTTCTAATGAAACGATGAAACCTTTAAAACTGCTACACCACTTGAACGCCAAGCACCCTGGATTAAAAGATAAGCCCACTGAGTATTTTGAAAGAAAAACACTGGAACATGAAGGGCAGAAGAAACTTCACAGGGCCACCACAATGAAAGAGCACTGAGAGGTTCAATTTGGTGGCTAACCGCATTGCTTGGGCTCATAAGCCATCCACTATCGGGGAAGAATTAATCTTGCTTAAAACACTTGCCGTGCACGTTTAGGAGAGGTTGCTGTTAGAAAAATAGTACATCAGTACATGTTTCATTGTCGGCTAGCACTGTAAATTTGTGTAGTGAGGAAACAGCCCAATTGTTGGAGAGTATTAATACTTCCCAACCACAAAAGACCAAAGTACTGGTAGAATGGATCCGTGATCAATTTGTCAACAAACCAGATACATCAAGCATGACTGTGCTAGAAGAAGTTCAACTGCTCGAGATTACAAATGCCGGTGGCCATTAAAATTACGTTCCAGAAAACAACTCTATCAGTCTTCTCGATTAAAATCATGGCGAAATATCCTGAGATTGCCACAAAAGTAATTAAATCCCTATTGCCATTTCCGATCTCCTGTCTGTGTGAAGCGGGGTTTCTGCAGTGACATCAACGAAGTCAAAACAACGGAATAATAGGACATAATAGGCAGCACACTTCGGGTGTCATTGTCTCCCATTACCACCCAAATTTAACCGTCTCTTTGCAGAAAAAAAAGCTCAGGGTTCTCATTGATATTACATTCTAGTAAATTAAAGATATTAAATAATGTTTAATTCACTCTTAGTGTCACTGTATTTAATTGTTAAGGCATGTTTAAGTGCAATTAAATTAAAACTATAAAATCAAAACAAAAACAATGTAAAACAGGCCTACCCGTTTAAACAATCAACGCAGCCACAACCTCCCCCTTCACAGGTTAGTGGTCCGCGATAAAATTATCAAACTTTTACTGGTCACTTTTCCCTATATAGAATAACTATTCTTTATATAGAATCACTATTCCCTATATAGAATCACTATTCCCTGTATAGGATCACTATTCCCTATATAGAATAACTATTCTTTATATAGAATCACTATTCACTATATAGAATCACTATTCCCTATATAGAATCACTATTCCCTGTATAGGATCACTATTCCCTATATAGAATAACTATTCTTTATATAGAATCACTATTCTTTATATAGAATCACTATTACCTATATAGAATCACTATTCCCTATATAGAATCACTATTCCCTATATAGAATCACTATTCCCTATATAGAATCACTATTCCCTATATAGAATCACTATTCTTTATATAGAATCACTATTCCCTATATAGAATCACTATTCCCTATATAGAATCACTATTCCCTGTATAGGATCACTATTCCTTGTATAGGATAACTATTCCCTGTATAGGATCACTATTCCATGTATAAAATCACTGTTCTTTATATAGAATCACTATTCCCTATATAGAATCACTATTCTTTATATAGAATAACTATTCCCTATATAGAATCACTATTCCCTGTATAGAATCACTATTCCCTGTATAGAATCACTATTCCTTGTATAAAATCACTATTCTTTATATAGAATAACTATTCCCCATATAGAATCACTATTCCCTGTATAGAATCACTATTCCCTGTATAGGATCACTATTCCCTGTATAAAATCACTATTCTTTATATAGAATAACTATTCCCTATATAGAATCACTATTCCCTGTATAGAATCACTATTCCCTGTATAGAATCACTATTCCCTATATAGAATCATTGTTTCAAGTCATTGTTATCTGTATAAAGTCATTGTTACCTGTATAAAGTCATTGTTACCTTTATAAAGTCATTGCTACCTGTATAAAGTCATTGTAAAAAATCCTTGTTACCTGTATAGAAACATTGTTACCTGTAAAGAATCATTGTTACCTGTAAAGAATCATTGTTACCTGTATAGAAACATTGTTACCTGTATATAAACAATATTTACTGTACATTTGTAAAATCAATTTTTGTGAGATTTCAAAGACTTCCTAGACTTCTCGGCTATAGTAGTCCTAAATCATGTGTTGATAGAAATGAACGATATATAATTTGGGGGTGGGGTGGGAGTGGGTTGCGGCCGTACCGGCATCTTTCCGTCTCGCGAGACGATGGTGCATCACCGTTGGGTTGGGTTGCATTTCCTCGAGTGACTGTGCAGTCCTATCCTTGAGTGACAGTCTTTGCCACAGTTTTTACACACGAGTTCTATGCTTCCAAATGTTTTATGCCTTTCTCCTAGCTCTTCTGTCTGCAGCCTCCTCCATTCTTCGCTCCTCGGCTACTATGACGCCCTCTTTGACAACTGTGCGCCACGTAGATCGGTCTTCTGCCTTACACTCCCAGTCACTTGTATGTATTTTGGCTGCTTTCATGTCCCTTTGACAGACATCTTTAAATCGCAAGCGTGGGCGACCTGTTTTCCTCTTTCCTGAAGCAAGTTCACCATATAGGAGGTCCTTCGGGATGCGGCCGGCGCTCATTCTTTTGACATGTCCTAGCCACCTCAGGCGTCTTTCACTAAGAATTGAGAACATGCTTTGGGTATTGGCACGCGTTAGTACCTCACTATTAGGCACTTTTTCTTGCCATTTAATACCAAGGATGCGGCGCAAGCATCTCAAATGGAAGCTGTTAAGCTTACGCTCTTGTGATGTATAAGTGGTCCATGTCTCGCTCCCATATAGTAGTGTACTGATGACACAGGCTCGATAGACGCACAGTTTGGTTTTCTCCGTTAGCTTGGTGTTTTGCCAGACCCGCTTATTTAGTTTAGCCATTGTTGCGGCTGCCTTGCCAATTCTGCTGTTTATTTCTTCTTCAATGGACAGTGTATTGGAGACCTTGGATCCCAAGTAGGTGAAGCTGTCCACAACCTCCAAGTTTTCATTATCGATATTTATGGTAGGAGGAGGTCGAGTGTCTTGGGCCATGATGTTTGTCTTTTTCAAGCTGATTTGCAGACCAAATTCTTTGCAGGCATTGGAGAAGCTTGACACGAGTTGTTGCAAACCAGATTCTGTATGTGCTGTTAGTGCCGCATCATCCGCAAATAGTAGCTCTCGAATTAGGACATCCGTCGTTTTGGTCTTGGCTCGGAGGCGGGCAGTGTTGAAAAGTCCTCCATCAGCTCTGGTATGTAACCAGATTCCCTCACTGCTATCCTTGAATGCGTATCGAAGAAGTACAGAGAAGAATATTGCGAAGAGTGTTGGTGCGAGTACACAACCTTGTTTAACTCCGCTGCTGACAGGGAAGGCCTCTGACTTAGCTCCATCGAACTGTACTGTGCCAAGCATATTTTCATGGAACTGTCTGATGATGGCAAGTAGGTGAGGGGGACATCCAATTTTTGCCAGTATTTGGAATAGCCCGTTGCGACTGACTAAGTCGAAGGCTTTTGTAAGGTCCACAAATGCAATGTATAGTGGCATCTGCTGCTCTCTGCATTTTTCCTGGAGCTGTCGTATGGAGAACACCATGTCTATGGTAGACCGACCGGACCGGAAACCACACTGAGATTCTGGATAGACGCGGGATGCTAGGCTTTGTAAACGTTTTAGTATAACGCGGGCAAAGGTCTTTCCTACAATACTAAGGAGTGAAATGCCGCGATAATTATTGCAATCACTCCTATCACCTTTGTTTTTATATAGTGTCACTATATTTGCATCCTTTAGGTCTTGGGGGATGTAGCCCTGTTCCCAGCAGAGGGACAGAATCTCGTGCAATGGTTGGAGTAAAGCTGTCTAGCCACTCTTTAGAACCTCTGGTGGTATTCCATCATTCCCAGGCGCTTTTCCACAAGCTAGACTGTCAATTGCTTTGCTCACTCGCAGCTATCACAGTGCCGACTGTGACACGGATCATTCCCTTGTCGCCAGCAAAGTACGAATAATGAGGAAAAACTCGTACCACACAAAGAAAAAGGGAAGTCCACGCATCAATACCTCCTGCATGAAAGACCCTGCGATAGCGCAGCTGTTCAAAGACAAGGTGAAGGAAAGTCTCTCAAAGATGTCCCCATGCGTCACCATTGACTCCAAATGGACGCAACTGAGAGACACAATCTATACATCCGCAATACAAGCCTTTGGCAAAAAATCTCACAAAAACACGGACTGGTTTGATGAACATTGGGACGAGATGAAACCCGTCACTGAAGCAAAAAGGAAAGCTCTTATGGCTTACAAGGAAAAGCCTACACCTGACAATTTGCATGCTTTAAAAACAGCTAAGTCACTTGCCCAAAAGGTTGCACGTAAATGTGTCAATACCTACTGGCTTAAGCTCTGTTCCAGTATACAATCAGCTGCAGACATGGGCAATGCAAAAGTCATGTACGAAAACATCAAAAAGGCAACGGGCCCCTTGACGTCAAAAGCTGCTCCCCTAAAGTCCAAAAATGGAGAAATTATTCAAGACCAGGCAGCACAGCTAAAACGGTGGGTTGAGCATTATCTGGAATTGTATTCAACAGTTACCACAGTCTCCAGCACCGCTCTAGATGACATCCCAGATATGCCACTCATGGAAGAACTTGATGTCGTGCCCACGCAGGAAGAGCTGAGCAAAGCAATTGACAGTCTAGCTTGTGGAAAAGCGCGGCCGTACCATTAATTGAAATTATTAAAAATTACTTCACCGAAATAATCTATCTGGGCAGGTTAACTTAACAGATGAGAATTATAACGCATAGACGCAATTATTGTGACATATTATTATTATTGTTTGTTCGTTCTAGTTAATGTGCTAAAAACTAAAAAAAAATTAAATGCGCCTAAACGTCAGGTTTATTCTTAACGATGAAACACTCCAAGAGCAATGAATTCTGTTCATTTAAATTTTAATTTAAAATGAATTTTAAAAAATACTTTCTATAAGAGATTACACAGTAATTAAGGAATTTCAGGGAATGTCTTCATGTTCTAAATACGTGCCTCTTAGATGGCCCCAAAAACCTTTGCAGGAGAACCAACCCCGTTGTCTGTAGAGGTAACAGTAGAATAACAAGTATGTTAAGGTGGGTCATAGGAATTAAATAACAGATGATATCTACTCAGTCCGTGAACGTCACTCGGCCGCCAAGCAAATAATACATTGGGTGTAAGTGTAAGTGTCCAACTTACATTGGGTGTAAGTGTCTATGCTTAGATTGGATGTAAGTGTACAGCTTACATTGGGTGTAAGTGTACAACTTATATTGGATGTAAATGTCCAAGCTTACTAGTGTAAGTGTCCAGCTTACGTTGGGTGTTAGTGTCCAACTTATATTGGATGTAAGTGTCCAACTTACATTGGGTGTAAGTCTACAGCTTACAGAGACTAAGTTTTAGCATTGGTAGTATTTTTGAAAAGATCCGCCTGTTCAGTTACACCGTTTTGTATATTTATTATTAGCCCTATTGTCCGCGTGAAATTAAAGAAGGTAATTACCATCTTAATTTTAACATTTCTTCCGTTTCCAGGCAGTGGCGTAGCCGAGTTTCACGCAGAATGTTAAAACATTTCGCCGCCCAATCTTTATAAATCAATATAAAACGTATCTCCTTAGCTACCCACTTTCCGTCATTTCCTAAAGATTGTCAACACGCCCAAACTACTGGTTCTTGATTCATTCTAAGTCTCTTCAATGGCAAGAACCTATTCTTGTTACAGTTAGATTCAGGTGTAAAAAAATGTTATGAAACTTTACCTAATTCATCCACTAATGTTTACGATTTATAATTATTCTATAATTATGTTCACAACTCCCTCTCCTTACACAATCCACTAATAAAGCTTGGTGTTTAAGTTGAAATAATTAAAATGTGTGATTGGGTGCTGTATGGTGTGGTGTGGCCCTCAACCTCCGCTCGGTCCGTCCGCCGCTGATATGGCAACAGTTGTTTTCGCCCAGATACTTGTGAAAATCCCCTGGAGGCTAATTATGTAAAATGATCCCCCATCTTGATCACACAAGCAGAAATTCAGCATGAATTATCTCTACGGGCTGGTACTTTAATTCACTGTTGTGATAAAGCTGGGCCGTAGATTTACTCTATAGCTTTCGTGATAATCGCGACGAAGCCACTGTTAGGCTAATTCAATGAATAAAATCCATTTTTAGATGATCTGGGAGAGGTGATATTCTCTCGCAGCAAAGGGTTTATGAAGTGTTCATTTTAAACAGTAGCGTTTGATGGTGGACAATTTATATAAAATTATATTAATTTTTTTTTTATAGAGTCTCAAATATTTGATTGCTGTTATATCACTTCGGTAACCCGCCCCAAAATAAATGCGTGACACAGGTGGTCTTTTCAGCACTGAAGGGACACAAACTTTTAAATGAAATGCTAAAAAAAATAAAAAAAGTTTAATTAATTTAAAAAAAAAAAAATTCAGCTGTTTTGTAGTAAATGGAAAAGGCGTAAACAGGGTTAAGGGTTAGCCTGGCAGGACGTAACAAAACAGCGAACGTTTCGGCAAAGAGCTCTTTACAACAGACATACAATACACAAATAAAACGAATATAAAAAATAAAAACTTTGCTGCGGTAAAATCCAAAGGAAAGGCTCTTTGCCGAAACGTTCGCTGTTTTGTTACGTCCTGTCAGGCTAACCCTTAACCCTGTTTACGTCTTTTCCATTTACTTTTTTATAAGCCTGTTTGCAGTCTCACCCCTCATTTTGTTTATTAGATGTGTTGTATAAAAAATTAGCCCCCCCCCCCCTCACACACAACACCAATGTTCTCTCTAACGTTCGTGTGTCCGTGTACAGAGAAAAAAAAATTGGATGCCGAGCTGTACAGCATTCATATTTTGTAAATTTCGCTGCGCGCTACTTCTTTACGGTCGCGCAGCTTATTTGGAAGATTGCCACCCACCTCAGTCTGAGTATTTAAATTTTTATATTCTATTTTATAACGAGGTGTTCAATCTGGCAAGATCTTGCAACATCTGGACACACATACTTTTTATCTTGAGTCACGACTGCAAGCAGCATTTTAAAAAAAAAAAAAAAAAAAAAAAAANAAAAAAAACCATAAAAGAAATTAAACTAATTGCCATGCTTTGCAAATGATTAATTTACATCGTCCTTAAAATAATTCAGGTGACAACGAATTTTTAAAAAAAATATTTGAGTCAAATATTTTTTTCCCGCAGTGCTTCTTTCAATACAGAGTGCATACTTTTTTATGTTACAGTTTCGCACCTATTTTATTAGAAATTTTCCATTTTAAATTTCATCCCCAGTGATCAAACAAAATTTATGATAAGTAACGAACCAAAACTAACTAGAAAATACGCGCTTAATTAGCATAAAAATTGAGAAAAGGATTCGCTCACACATTTTTATGTGAGTTGTTGAACAATCTGTAATGATGATCACAGATATCAGGGCCGTGTCACAGCGTGTCACATTATTACCTTCGGTGCAGCGCTCATCAAAGTCTCATAACTTTTCTAGATTGTTACTGTGCCAATCAAAAATGGTATAGTGAAACGGTAGGTGGAGCCACCATTTGTGGAGACGATAACTGACTTGCCAGGTATTTTATTTTATTTTTTTCCCCCCATTTTTTTTTGGATTTTTTTCTTCTTAAAATTTTTGTAATTTTTTACCTGCTATAATTCACAACAGAATCAGACACTTGATGCATATATATTACTGTTTGAAACTTCTCGGATTGTTTTGCGCCAGTGATGCTAGCCGCTGAGATTAATTATAATAGAGTCGTACCTTTTTTCCCTTAAATAAATAAATACGACCTGACAAGACGTTATAGAGCGACATTGGTATGTGCAGTCTTGTCAAGCCTATGCATACCCTGTTTTAAATAACATGTATTTATTTATCTAGCTAGAATGCTGATTGTTCACAGTCTCGATTATATTTAATTTTGAATTATTATAAATACATTTTCATTGGCGTTTGTTTTGAAAAGCTCTGGGCTATAATTTGGGGTTGGCAAGAGTGCTTTAACTTTAAGAAATTTTAGAAGGCCCATTCAGTAAGGAAACCTTTTAAACCATGGAAAAATGTTTATTTCTTATCACTTTATGATAATTGTTGGTCACTGCGCTAAATTTTATCAGGTTCATGTTTCAAGGTGAACAAAATTATTTTTTCCCCATGATAATTCTTAGAATAATTTTTTTTTTNTTCCAGAAAGCTAGCAATTTTTGCCACTCACTTATGGGTAAATGTTTGGCTACAGCTATAAATATCAATATCATGACAGATAAATTATAAGCTTGCATAAGTTGATGTTGACTTTAACTTGAGATATTGTGTTTATTTATCAGAGTTTAACATCTTTCCAAACATCTTGTTTGGCAAATGAGTCAAGTCCTAAAGGTTTTGTTTTGTTTTTTTTTACCACTGATGCAAGTCCAAACAAGTTGACTAAACATTATTCAAAATAATAATGGAAGCTAAGAAATGAAACAAACAATTATTGTATTTAGCAATCTATTTATTTTTTGAACAAGGTTAAACTCTTGTTTCTAAATAAAAAATTATAATAAAATGCAGAGTAACAATGAAGTAATTATTGGAATGTCTATATTAACAAGGAACACTCCCTTAAATAAAGAGTGCATTTAATTTGAAATCTAAATTTATATTTCATGTTGCCCTAGAAAATAGACACACTGACTTTGGTCATAAAGAAAACTAGAATCAACCTTTAAGTTCAGCTATTTCATCTTCTTGTTTGTGCTAAATGGATTCTTAATTTAGGTTCCCAGTAAAAATATATAGAAAATTAAACAATAAAATTAGCTCATTAATCACATGTGAGGAAGCTTAAGGCGCCAACTGCAAGTGACCATTATAAAGTCAAGTAGAAAAGAGTAGCTTATACAGAAAATAACAGAATTTTAAAAAAATATTTCACTAACATATAACATTGTCCTCTTCAACTTGCAGATATCAGTGAGACAGTGGCCTGCCTAGCTAGGGATTTTGGGGCCAGGGTGCTTTTCCTCTTTGTGGACCCCATCATTTTGACAGATGGCGTAGCATATAATATTTAAAATAAAAACATCTTTTCAGACACTCCTTTGGGGGCCCCATTCAAGTGGGAGACCAGTGGTATTTTCAAATTTGGACCCCCCTCCCCCTCACCTAGCTATGCCACTGGTGAGACAAGTTCTTTGTGACAATCATATGTATAAACCTACAGCCATTCAAAATACAGCTACAGTTAAAGCCTTTGCTTCACATTGGACAAGTAGAAAAATTGTGACAAATAGACTTAATTCAGGTGATGAATGAAATAATAAAACAACAAAAACCTAAATTTCATGAAGACTGTCATCCCATTTCCTTATTTCTATCATTGCATGAAGAACAAACAATCTGAAAACATGTTTTCATATAAAAAAAACTAATCAAATATTTAATTTAAAAAACACCAACCCCAGTTTTTCCACATGAAACCTATGACAAAAATCTGAAGTGTGAAAAATACTTATTGAAAATAAGTGAATTGAGACAAAAATAGTTTATTTGAAACTAAATTTTTAAAAAAGTTTTAATATTTTTAGAAAAATTCCATGTTCCAAAACACAAATAATTATAATTTAATTATGCTATTAAATTAGATTTTTTGGGGCATACATAAAATCATTTGTTTCAAAATTGCTCTTCTATTTAAAAAAAAAAAAATATTCTATGCTGAGTTTTATTAGTATGCATTGATTAATTAAAAAAAAAAAGCTATTATGCTTAAGCCATTGTAAAGTTCTGTTGTGTTTAATAATTGGTAAAGAGACATTAAAATTTAGTGATAATAAAACATGTTAATTGCAAGCAAAGAGGAATTGACTTATTGTGAACAAGATGTGAAGAGGTGGCTATATATGCAACTAATATTTTCATGAACTTAAAAGAAATGATCAATGAAAGACAGAAAACTGATATGTGTAATAATCCAAACAATTAAATTAATAACTATTAAAAATCAACACTTGAGTGTTACAACCTAAAATGTTACAAATATGAAATATATAAAAACCAATTTGCAAAAATTTTAACATAAATAAATATAAATAACTATTTTTAAGGCACGGATTATATCAGTAGCCTATTTAAACTAAGAGCTGATGAAAAAATCTGATATTTTCTTCTTAAATTCACTTATATGATATTTAATTAATTTGAAAATATGAAGGTGCAGAGAAAATAAATTATTAAAAAAATTCACTATCTGAAAGTCATTCCATTGTGTAATAAAAAGTGAGCAGTAGGGAAAGTAAGGCATTATTCTTGCATCATTCCATTAAGAGAAGATAAATCATTACAGGAATAATTGATAAAAAAGATATAATACAAAAAAACAACTAATGAAAGCTCAAGATTATTTATAAATAAGTGAACAGCCAGAGGATCCCATACATGCAATAAAAATTAAAGGGACATAATTACAACGTTAAAAATCAAATATATATAATTCTCAATGTAACATCCGTCCCACTACTATTTTTAGATAGCTGCGCACCAAAAATACTCAACAAAAATATATAAGTTGCAATTTATGTCCTGATGACGCTACTAATTTTAGAAACCAGCGCACCAAAAATGATTAAAATTGTTACTGGAAATAAATGAATAAGACAAAAAATTATAAAATAAATTAGATTTATGACGTCATTAAACTGAAAATTTCATAAAATGCCCATAGCTTATATATTGATTTTTTTCTGATGAACATTTGTTCAAAATTAAGAGATTGAAGCTGAAATATATTGATTTTTAAAACTTCCGTCATTTATGACGGGTTATACCCTAGTATATATATATTTCTTTACTACTCTCATCACTAACTTTCACATAGAAATATTTAAGAAAAATCTGCTTATTTATTCAAATTTACACAAAGCCCTGGTTTCATTTCTTATCAGCAGGCTAAGCTACATCTTCAAAACAAAAAAAAAAGTTTAAGGGTAAAAAAATATAGTGTAACTAAGATTTGAAACATTTATTTGAGTGTAACAATAAAGATAATTGTAAGTAACAATAAAGATACTTGTATGTAACAATAAAGATACAATGAGTTTACATTTTCTGACTTCATTAGTGCATAGTTCAAACATGTTTATGTGAGAACAGAGGAATCGTTTTCAGAGCAAAGAAATACATGTATTTGAAAATACAACTTTTGCCACTACAGAAATAAATAATTAATAAAATAAATAACTTTGCTTTGGTATGTTTATCTGTTTGTAACTTATATTATATAAGTTATATAGAGTTATATATATTTATATATATATGTTTATGATTCACTGCAATGGGTCTCCTCACTAGAGAGATGAAATAAATGATAACTAATACACTGCAGTGGTCACAGCACAGGTTGCACTATTTAATCTATGAAAGTCTTTTACACAAGTGGGGCAGTTATAATTAGAAGCAGCCTGTGCTTAGATCATTACATATTTTGTAAATTACATTGTCAAGGATGTACGTTACATCCTTAATCACAGCCATTCAAGTATCAGTATTTTATGAGACCACAGAGTAAAAAAAATATCAGGAAACAACCAAGGTTACAAATGAAATTTTGACATTGTGTCTGAAAACCTTTTTAAATACAACCTTTATATGGAGCAATAACTTAAAGTTTGGCTCTGATAAAATAAATATTATTTTATGAAAAAAAAACAACATAATGTTCACATTCCTAAGGTTATATAAGAAAATTGCATTTTTGTGACCAATGGCAGGAATTATTACAGAAAATCTAGGATTTTACTTATACAAGAAAAACAACACCAACACTATAATTCTCAGTGCTCATGAAGCAGGGAATTTTCGCTTTGTTTCGAGTTGCATTGAAACTAATGAAGCAGATCACAGAAAAAAATATTTACTCTTAACTCTTAATGTGTCAAAGCGCGATAATGCGCGATTTACCGTTTTTTTTTTACCAAAGTGCAATAATGCGCGACTCGATAGAACTCTCTTTTGAAACGAAATTACAGAAAATAAAAACTTTTAAGTGTGTGAAAAACGATGTTTTCAACTTCCTGCAAAGGCGACTGTTTCCCTCGCTAGTGTTATTGCTCGATTTGGGAAGATTTTTAGTAGTTTTTACGTTTTTTTTCGAAGATACGATTTCGCTATACTTTATTACTAAAATAATAGTACTAATCTACAGGTAAACATAGTTTTAAACTCAAAGCTGTATTTCGGATACATAAAATAACCTTTCATATTCTAAAAAAATGAAGTCAGTATGACAACAATAATATAAATGGATTTTACTCAATTTTTGAAATTTCATAACCCGTTGATCGCAATTCGGGAAATTCTTACGGCACTGAGGCGGAAGTTTTCCGAAAACCTAATGGCACATTAAGAGTTAATCATGATGTTGCTGTGTTGGTTGGAGTGTATTGCACCAAGCCGATGAAAAGTGAATATTTACAATTTTATGATTCCTGGATTCATTAGAACCCTGGAACAGTGAAGTAATATAAATAATTATTTACCACAGCACGATTGATTTATTTACTTGCATTCCTTCAATTTCTTACTGTTATAATATTTCTTGACATTTGATAGCTTTAAAAATGTTTAAAATAATTTTAAGTTTACTTCCAATATTTTTTCCTTTTCCATTGGTTATAGAAGAAGAAGCCAATTTTTCCAATGAAATTTACTGTTTCAAATAAATCTAACATTTGTATCCAAGACAAAAAAAAAACAACAACACCTGTCATTACCAGTGATGTGTACAGGTGTGATAGTAAATAACAGTGGGCAAAATCACACTTGTGCCTTGAGGAATCTTCAATCACAAAATGTTATTGTAAATCTCATCTTCTCAATAATAGGATTTTTTTTTTTTACAAAGATAACATCACTTGTCCTGTTATATCACTCATTCAGATATCATCAGTGAACAGCGTTCTATTAGTCTATAGCCCATGGAACCTTGTGGCAGGAATCTTTGCAAATTTATGTCACAGTCAAGTTGTTTTTTTTTTTTTAGTTACCTTGCTGAGGCTTACAAATATATTGTTTTATCTTGTTTTAAAATGATAAGAATAATTAAGATCGTCAACATTTTATACAAAATTGTCACTTGTCAGTTCAGTTCAGGCAATGATGTTCACAGTGCAGTTCTTTGTTTTTGTACAGTTCAGGCAGTGATGTTCAGAGTGCAGTCCCTTGTTTTTGTACAGTTCAGGCAGTGATGTTCAGAGTGCAGTCCCTTGTTTTTGTACAGTTCAGGCAGTGATGTTCGGAGTGCAGTCCCCTGTCACAAAACAACTCAGGCAGTGATTGTCTTGGGCAGTGATAGTCTAGGCCCAAGATAGTCTAGGCCCATGATAGTCTAGGCCCATGATAGTCCAGGCCCATGATAGTCTAGGCCCATGATAGTCTAGGCCCATGATAGTCTAAGCCCATGATAGTCTAGGCCCATGATAGTCTAGGCCCAAGATAGTCTAGGCCCATGATAGTCTAGGCCCATGATAGTCCAGGCCCATGATAGTCTAGGCCCATGATAGTCTAGGCCCATGATAGTCTAGGCCCATGATAGTCTAGGCACATGATAGTCTAAGCCCATGATAGTCTAGGCCCATGATCGTCTAGCCCCATGATCGTCTAGGCCCATGAGCGTCTAGGCCCATGATCGTCTAGGCCCATGATAGTCTAGGCCCATGATAGTCTAGGCCCATGATAGTCTAGGCCCATGATAGTCTAGGCCCATGATCGTCTAGGCCCATGAGCGTCTAGGCCCATGATAGTCTAGGCCAGTGGTTCTTAACCTTTTTGGAAGTACCGAACCCCACCAGTTTCATATGCACATTCACCGAACCCTTCATTATTAGTAGTAATATAGATGCCTTGAGTCGGGTGCTGTCTTGACCTCCCTCCGCCGAACCCCGGCGACTGACTCACCGTACCCCTAGGGTTCGATCGAACCCACGTTAAGAACCACTGGTCTAGGCCCATGATAGTCTAGGCCCATGATAGTCTAGACCCGTGCCATAACACACAAAAAAAATATATTCTTTTTAAAATCACAAAACAGTTCTCTCATTGAAAATGACTTCAGATTCTATCTCATTCTCTACAAGTATGTCAGTGTCTGCCGATGAAATCATGGACTGACTTGTTTTCAGGACCGCTATGGCTGCAGCACTATCACTACGCATTCTGTTACGACGCTTGAGTGTGTCGGACTGTTGGAGAACAACAACAAAATAATAAATAAATCAAAACTTCGAAAGTAGTCACGGCAACTGAAATTTAAAAAAAAAGTGTTAGCTGTTGTACATATTGTTTACCGTTGCACATTAAATAGGTAAAGAATAGGGACATAAAAACCTTTTTTTTTTAAACCATAAATAATAATGTTGAATGACCTTTTGGATGTACATATAGAAAAGTTTTTTGTTTTTTTTAATTTCCCGGAATGACCTGTTAAATGTATTTTTATGAAATCTGGTTTTAATTTAGCTCTTAAAACTTTTAAAAAAATGTTGAATTGAATTCATTCTCCACTAAAAGTGAAGTGATCCATCATTCTGACATAGTCTTAAAGTGAAGTGATCCATCATTCTGACATAGTCTTAAAGTGAAGTGATCCATCATTCTGGCATAGTCTTAAAGTGAAGTGATCCATCATTCTGACATAGTCTAAAAGTGAAGTGATCCATCATTCTGACATAGTCTAAAAGTGAGTTTTGTTTCATCTGGCAAAATTTAAACTGAATAGTAACCCGGGTAGTTGCATGCCAGAACTTACAAGGAGCAATAAACTTTTTGCTTTTTGCTGATCCCTTCATTTCAACAACCAACTGCACAGCTACTGATTTCACATAGTATTTTATGAGAAGTTAAAACCTTAAATAAAAATCCCCCCCCCCCACACACACTTCTAGTTAGTCCATTTGTTGCCAGCTATAGCCTGACCACTAAGAAGCTTTGACTTACAGTGACAGAAATCGTGTCGTCACTGACGGTTGACAATCGTGGCACATCCAGGTAACTGTAACTCTTTCTCTCTTCCCTCAAGACAGCCGGAACAAATCCAAGATTCTCAATGCCATGGGCTCCTCCTGGATGAGGATTCATTAAAATATTGGGGAGTTTTAAATTTAAATCACTTCGGATTTTAGTTGATTCACTAAAAAAAAACAAGCATTCTGGTATAAAATAAAATAAGAATAACTAACCCAAAGATGAAGAGTTAATATAAGGGATTTAAAAACAGCACAGTGTTGTTAAAGGAAAAGGAAACAACAAGGCTACATTTATTATCGCTTTTCCCTTTTTAAAAAAACAACAAAACTTGTATGTGAAAGCAACATTAAAATAGATAAAAGTGTAAGTAATGCATTCATGTATATTCTTAAATGTATTTTTTATATTTAACAATTCACTGATTATGAAAGTTAAGGATGAATTTATTTTTCCTAATGCATTCATGTATATTCTTAAATGTATTTTTATATTTAACAATTGACTGATAATGAAATTTAAAGATGAATTCATTTCTCCTCCTGGAAACTGAATTGATAAAATCTCACTTGGGAATATGAATTGTTCTGAAATTGAACGCCAGCAAGCAAATAGCAGCTGGTTACAGAGACTTCATTTAGCTTCATAACAATCAGTGGTTCAAAATTTATTTCAATCAGGACCCCAGTTAGAATATTTTGTATTTGATCTATATTTGTTGGTAATTTTTCCTGACAAGAAAATAACTTGCATAGTGTTAGATCCATCTAAGTCTAAGTAAACGTATGCTATACCAATTAATGAGTCATCATCATTCAATGGTTATACTGAATGTTAAAAAAAAAGTGTTATCTGATATCTAAACGAGAGAAACTTTGAACTGACTTAAATCATGAATATCAAACAAGCTAAGTCCCTGCTTGAATGTGGTGATGAGTTGAGAGAAGGAAATATGATCCCCCTGATGGTAAAGCCTGGCTTGTATTTATAATGTGAAAATAGAAACCAAGTAACATTTTTGTTGAAATAATTATTTCTAAAGGGACAGCATAATGATATAACCGTGAGCCCCCTACATGGGGAATTTGTTTTGTTGAAGCTCATCACAAGTTTTAAGCCATGTACCAAATGATTAAGAAACAGTACAAAATACATTTTTATCAAAATTTAAAAAAAAAATCAGTGAATTAAGTGTTGTTTAGAGCAGGGATCTCCAAACTTTTCAGTCCAAGGGCCGCATTAACTGTTTTGCGGTAAACTAAAGTAAAAAATAGTATTATTTTTTTATATTAAAAAGTCTCCAGGGGTCAGATGAGAGGGCCTTTTGGCTGCATCTGGCCCACGGGCCGTAGTTTGGAGACCCTGGTTAAGAGGATAGTAATTGTTTTTGAACTTTGACCCCTGGAAAGCTTTTAGTCATGCAGTAAAGGTCTTTAAAGCACAACAATCACTAAAACTATTAAAAATTCACTAGCAGAAATCTTCTAAAAACATTATTTTGTTTCCAATGACAGTTCGACAGTAGTATTAGTAAAGCCACCAGCAAGAGATACAATTTGTATAAATAAATACTGATCTTACCTTGTGTACTTGAACCGTATGATTCATCCTCAAGCTTTGCGTAAGCATTGGATACAGAAATTTTAGGTATTGTAAGATTTTTACTGCCTCCATGCATTTTCTGTACATATAATATAAATGAATTTCATTTACACAAATGATAAATATATTAACTGTGCACATGTGTAGCAGAAGGCAATCAGCTCAAGGACAAATGCATTATAGACATAGGGGTGAATTTCTATTTTTAGAGATCAAGTTCATGTACTTGATAAAAGAACACCTGCAGTCACTGTGTGATAGATTCAATTTAGTGGATGCTTCTGAGACGTCTGAAGTTGGTTAAAAATCTGGCAATTCCTGCTCAAAACTATGTGAGAACTGAACTTGAACATGAGTTTTAACCATCCAAGATAATGATATCTAAATATAATGTATTATATACTTTTTTTTTCTTCCCTCAGCAACAGAAGAAAGTGTTTACCTTTCATGCTTAGTTAATACAACCCCAAATACAACCTCTGTTAATTAAATTTCAGGTATGATTATTACTTAAAGTTTTATATAATTATTCTAGTGATGAAAAATAAAAAAAGCTAATATCTGTGATTGTAATTATATTCTGTTTAGGGGTGTACCGGATTCAAATTTTTGAAATCCAGCCAGTGCCAGATTTGGCTGTTTTTATGAAGTTAAGTCCAACCCGAGCTGAAGCCGGAGGCAGATTTCTGAAAATGGCCGGATTCCAATTTAGCCGGAGCCATTACATTTAAATATATTTATATGGCTCTACTAGCCAGCTGGATTTGGCCAGAGTTATGAAGGTTAATTCTGTCGGAGCCGGATTTGCTAAATTGGCGGGTTTCCAGATTTGCAAGAGCCAGATCCAAAATTCGGTACTACCCTAATTCTATTAAATCTCCAAAAGAAATATAAGAAAAAAAACAATAATTAATTGACTGAGTTTGGTGACCAGACAAAACGGCACCACACAAATTGTTTAACTTATTTTTGTAACAAAAAATTTACATTTTTGTTGAATTTTATCCTATTTTCAACTTTTTATCTTTTAGGAAAGTGGTCAAAATGTACAATTATTCCTTGTGATATTATATTATTTCTTCAGAACAAACAATTGTGACTTGCTACCATACAGAGTAACTGTTATTATTATTGTTTCTTGTGAACTAAAACTGACACTGAATTGGTGAGTAAAAATAGTAATATGACTTTAGAGCGTATTTTTAAAAATTTCATTAACATCTATTAGTGCAGGGCTGATTTCTCTGGGCCGCTTTGACATGGGCCGTTTTGACATGGGCAGTTTGACAGGGGCCATTTTGTCCAGGGCCATTTGGACAGGGGCTGTTTTGTCCGGGGCCGTTTGACTGACAGGGGCCATTTTGTCTGGTGCCGTTTTGTCGGTGAACCCTGATTTTATATCATGGTGAAAATGACAAAACTTCTGTATTAGTGTTAGGTCTCCTCTTATAATGAGGCCTATGCCATCAATAAATTAACAATGAAAATCATTTGTGCGTCCATTGGGCTTGGTGTCATCAACTGTGATTTTACAATAAATTTCTTTGTTGACAAGCCATCTTCAAGGAAACCAATGTAATATGATTTAGTGACATTCAAATAATATTTCTCTGCCTGAGATCCCTTGGTTGCCAGTGGCGTAGCTAAGAGAGGAGGAAATAAAGAGACCCCCAAAGAAGTGTCAGACAATTTTTACATTGAATATTACGCCAGTGCCATGTATGCAGGGTCCCCCCCCCAAAGAGGTCAAGCCCCCCTGGGCCCCCATATCCCTAGCTATGCCATTGCAGATTCCTTATGTATTTGATCACTTGGTCTTACCTCCATTCCAAACACCAAATAATATTAATATTTCACACATTTAATTTTAGCTCTTATGTGGCATGGTGTTTAAATTAATTTTTTTATATACCCCAAAAAGTCTACCTGTTCTGTTTTTTCCTGGTTGTTATTGTTGTTATAAATTTTACTGCTACTACTGCTGCTCACTGCCACACTGTTGTTATAGCTGCTGTGATTGGATGATTGAATATTAAGAATTGCTGGGGCTGACTGTGATTCTGTGACATGGGGTGACTTAATACTGGAGTAATCTGTGACAACAACGGACGGTGTGAAAGGGGTTGACAAGGCTGACTCAAAAGGTCTGTTGAAAACAAAATAAATTTTTTTTAGAACAATAACATTTTAACTACACGAAGAATGCTGTCTTGATAATGCTAATAAATTGTTTGAAGTCTTCTATTTCATTACAGTCCTTGAACTTGAACCCTGAGCCAGATAAATTCAAAGTAAATAGGATTTATTGAATTTGTGGGGAAAAAAACAAACTGTTATGAACATTCAGTTTCAATTTTCAAGAAAAGGAAAGGAGTTCTTATTTTTAATATCTCATACTGATGTGATAACAATATATTCTTATGAGATTGTTTTCTTAAATAATCAAACAGAAATTTTAATCAATCAATAAAGCTGAAATGTTAATATAAAAAAAGAAAAATAATTGTTAAAAATGCTGAAAAAACATTGTATGTTCAAAACTAACTTGATACTTACCTATAAGAATTAACTGTGTCAACATTGTCTGTATCAGTATTTATAACTGAAAAGTTAAGATACAAGAATTATATTTATTTAAGACAAACATGGAACAATTTTAAAATATATATAATATAGTAAATGTAGTGTTCTGAAAACAAAAAACAAATGTAATCTAATATAGAGAAATTATCAGATTAAATTATTTACAATTAAAAATAACTTATGTTTAATTAAACAAAAAATACCCTTGACACCAAAAATCTCCAATATTTCTTTAAATTAAATGAATACTTGAAATATTATGAAACATAGCAATATTATGACACAAAAAGAATTAGCACAGCCAAAATATGATTTCTGCCATCACAAACTTAAGCCATGATTTCTTAATTATTTTTTGCATAATGATATTACCAAACATTTTGTTTATTTGCAAAAATGAAACAATCCGCTCTCTTTGAATATTTTTTTTTCACTTTGATAATTTCTGTTAGTAAATGAAGATCTGTTGCTTGATGTTTTGTTACCGAGTTTTAATCTGAAAGTTCTTGATGTTTTGTTACCATGTTTTAATCTGAAAGTTCTTGATGTTTTGTTACAGAGTTTTAATCTGAAAGTTCTTGATGTTTTGTTACCGAGTTTTAATCTGAAAGTTCTTGATGTTTTGTTACCGAGTTTTAATCTGAAAGTTATCTTATGGAATTTAATTCCATATCCATTGAATTAAAAAAAAAAAAACCCAGAGACATTGGAATAAAAATTGAATATATATATGTATTGTTTAAAAAAATTATATGTCTAATAAGCAAACACTGATGATAAATATTACAGCGCAACTGCAACCAAACACATTGTCACAGAGCTATAGATCTACATTCATCTTTCATCCATTACAGTCACTGAAGAAATGTGTTTCAATTGAAAAGGGTAGAAACTGGATAATGAACTGTGAATGAGTTAATTAAAGGTTAGAAGCAAAAGCTTATTTTCATTTTTCTATAATTAGCCTTTTGAGATTTAAATGAATAATTTACTTCCTTCATAAATCAAAGACCCACTTGTTTGAGTGACAAATATTTGAGTAAAAAACTTTGATTTCAATCTCAGAGTTTAAAATTTTTTTTATTCATTTCCACTGAATTACAACTATGAAGAAAATGAAGAGTGTATTCAATAACTTTGTTTACAAATAGGAATAAAATAACCAACTTGAAATGCTGTGATTTAAAAAAAAAATAATGTGGTTGAATTGAATTTTTGAACAATTTAATATAATTATCATTACGATTATATTATTATATAATTATTATTATTGCAAAAGTACCAACACATAGTAGTTGCATGATGATAATAAATAAGGTAGTTATTTAGTGAATGAGGAATGGGAGGCTTTAACCAGTTCATAATAGGGCTATACACCTATCAAAATCATTATTTTAAAGGGAATATTAATTACATTTTTTATGATAAAAGTTTGAGCATTAAATTTTTATAAAAATATTTAATTGGACTAAACTAAAGCCAAATGGCAACTTAATACCAACGGGCAAGAATGTACTAAATCACCCAACAAACTTTATACATTATACAACATCAACTAAACAAAACAATGCAAATCTAGGAATAAAATACAACACATACACTAAAAACATATTACAAGATCAATGTTCATCTAAATAAAAAAAAAAAATAATAGCACCAAAACAATAATCACTACAGAAAACAACCGCATAATGTGAAAACAATATTTGTGTGTATAAAAAACAATATTTGTGTGTATAGAAACCAAAATCCAAAAGTGTCGAGAGTGAAACTTAAAAAAAATAAATTTAAAGCGAATCAACTGGATGAATGAACCTACCACTTGGGTTGTATAGCCTTGATTAAAGTAGGCATGGTACTCTGAAATCAACATAAGTTTTGTTACGTACAATGATCTACCATATCAACTTTTTTGCTTTTCTTTTTTGGGTAAGAAATGAACAAGATTTTCAAAGCAATGTAGTGAAAAAGATTTCTTGATTTATCCCAAATATGCTGCATAAAAAAATCTGTAAGAATCCAATGCTAAATTAATTGGATTATGGGAGCCTTAGCAAAAAAATATAAAAAAAAAAATCTGTAAAAAAATCTGGGACTCAACTCTGACTGAATAACTTTAATAGAGAAAATAGTTGCAAGAGGTTTGCAAAAATTTAAGCCAGCTAATATTTTACATTAGAATACACAAGTCTGGACATCTGTGTGCTTTCAAGAAATTACAAATGAATTCAACTACAGTGCTGAAGAAAAAAAGAGAAAACCAACATTGAATCTGTACCATAATTATATGTACCCTAATTTAACCAAGTTTGAATAACAAATGCAGAGCCTTGAAATATTGAAAAAAAATTTTTTTTAAACTATTTCAAAACCAGTTGACAAAGTGGCCTTCAAATATCAACTGGCTCTCTCTTGGGAATGAATGATTGCTACAACAAAAAAAAAGTGTTTGCCTTATCTAATAAAAAATCTATTCTCAAACGAACAAACTACTGATATCTTATCATATCTTATATATTACAGACGCTCCTTCTGTACAGAAGATTATTGTGTCCTATGTATATCTATGGTTTTCGTTTAGTCCTGTATTCTTATTAGAGTTTTAAATGATGATAAAGTGTTGGCTTTCCTGGTTTCTTCTGGCAACCCATTCCACGCCCGAATACCGGACGGGAAGAAAGAAAACTTGTATGTGTTTGTTCTTGCATATGGGATAAGAAAGGTGTTTTTATCCTTATGTCTATCTGAGGGTTGCATTAAGTTTTCTCTGTGTTGTATTTGCTCATCTTGTCAGATAATTAGGAAAAATGTCGCATAAATAAACTTAACAAAGTAAATGCTTGATGGTAATTTACTGACAAAAGAGATGCATGCTTCATACATCATTTCACATTGAATGTATAACTTGAAAGACTAGTTCATGCCATGGCATTGTGGAAACATGTAATCAAAATATCTTGAACAATCTTGCAAATACATGCCAACATTTCCATACCAATATAATTTACTGGAGTAAATTCATAAAGTCAATTTAAACACTTTATATCCTCATGCAATAAAGAGTGACAGATGATGTTACTTAGCATGTAAGTAAATACAGTGTTGGCATTTTAATTGTTTTTCTACCAAGCAAATGAAAGTGAATATAATATTTTTAGTGGGGGGAATGAATTATAGGTAGTTATTAATTAAAAAATGAAATATTTTTTAATTGTTAGTGAATTATAAGAACACATTATTTAATTTATTTTAAAAAGACTTACAAAATTATTATTTTTTGGGGAGGGAGGGGGGTATTTGAAAAAAATTTGAATCCAGATTTTGTATTTGTTAAAAGTAGTCAAGTCAAAGGCAATGATAGCAGTAACCAAATTGGCTAAATGTGTTAGTGAAATTTAAGTAGAAAAAAGCTTCTAGTTTATTATTTAAATGTGGCAAACAACCTCGTATAAAAATAATTGGAATAAAATAATAAGATTTTCTTTACAAAAGTTTTTTGAATAAATCTCTATTACTTATAGTTATTTAAATGATTAATGTTGAAAATATTTTGAATTCAGTTCAATGAGAATGACTATCAGACCTATAATAGTAACACATTTTAAATGAAAGAAAGTTGGTAAACACAATGATTTTTAAAATTAGCGATATTTTGATGTGATGAATGCCTGATATTCCTAGCACTACTTGTCTAATAGTCTCACCATAATTCATGCGTTGCTTCCGCCTGTACTTGATGCACTGAAGGCAGACGAATATTGTCACTATGACAAGTGCAATGGTTCCCACAATGCTCCCAGCTACAATGGCAGCCAGGTTTTGTTTCAAAGAGTTTCCTCCTTGCTGCCTCAATGTGTAAACGGTGCCGGTGCTGTTGCTCATGTCACTGGTTTGAATGAAAGCCGCGTCTGTTGGCTCAGCAGAATCAATGGACAATTGAGCCCCTGTGGAATCGTGTGTGTAGCACAATATTCATCAGAGGAAAAAAATTAATAATATTCTTTAAAATCTATCATTAACTCTTAAAGTCGCAAAGCGTTGTAATGCGTCTCTTCCCGCTATCCCTAAAGCGTCGTAATGCGTCCCTAGATACAAATCTCGTTAGAAATGAGATCTCGGAAAGTAAAAACTCTTCAATGCTTGAAAAACGATGTATTCGACTTCCGGCAATGGCGCCGTTGCCCGTGCTAGTGTTATCGCTCGATTCGCAATATTTTTTTGTAGTTTTAACGTTTTTTTTTTCGAAGATACGTTTTCGTTATACTTTATTACTAAAATAATAGTACTAAACTACAGGTAAATATTGTTTTAAACTCAGTACGGTCTTTTGGATGCGTAAAATAACCATTCTTAGCCTAAAAAATGAAGTCAGTATGACAATAATATTATAAATGGATTTTACGCAAATTTTTTAATTTCATAACCGGTTGATCGTAATACGGGAAATCCTTACGGGACTGAGGCGGAAGTTTATTGAAAACCTTCTGGGGCTTTAAGAGTTAAATTACATATGTATAAAATTCAAATCATTATAAAATCATTTAATAATTGTTCAAAATTAATTTTTAAGATTTGTCATTAATTGATTTTGTGTTTTAAACCCACACAGTAGACACTGGTCAGTGCTTTGTAACACATTAGAGACTCAACCTGATTTGACTTTCTATACTGTTAGTTCTTTGTATTCAATAGTATTATATGCCCGTTTTACCACTTAATGGATGTGCATGAATTTCTTCATGCCTATTCATTGTTAAATTATATTTCACATTCATACCCTTAATGCTAATTGAATTATAATTTGTTTTACTGTCAATTTATCAAAATATATCACATTATCAGGATTATCAGAACTTGTTTAAGCCAATTAGTTCACAATATCAGAACTTGTTTAAAGTCAATTAGATCATATTATTAGAATTATTTTACATGAATTAGTTTTGTTATCAGAATTAGTTATGGTCTGTTAGTTTACAGAAAAATAGTTTTTGGTAAAAAGTCTATTAGTTCATTTCATCAGAGTATTTACTGTCAATTTGTTGTCCTGTGCCAACATTCCCATTAACGTAATCAACCAATGCACATAATTAATGTAAGCTCATTTAATTCTTTATATACTGCTTACATGTCCTGACTCTGAGGATCAGTTCCTCCCCTTTGCCTGCTTCGTTCATGGCTGCGATGCTGATGTTGTAGGTCACATCGGAGTTGAGATTTTCCAGGGTCACAAGGGTCACTGACTTGTCGACCAAACGCACTCCATCTGGACCAAGGTTAAGTCTTTTAATTTTAATACATTATAGTCACTACTTTCTTCCTTTATAAGCCTTATATTTTGATGGTTTGTTAATGGGGTCAATATGTACAAAATAAAATATTTGCAACTTTATAGCCTTTTATTGACTTAACATTTGGTAGAGAGCAAAAAATATCAATTAAGGTATATTTTAAGTTATACATTTGACAAAACATTTAATTATTTTAATTACCAGAACCTGATCAAACTTAATTTTAAAAAAAATAAATTCATAAATTTGGTTTACAACAAAATGCATTTTTAAAACTTAATATGAACTTTGCTACATTAGCATTTTTAATCTTTATGACAGAAGATCTACTGATATGAACAAAAATTAAGCAAGTTGAAAAGAATGAAAGTCATTAATGATTTATTTGCTCTTAAGTTCAGGCAACATCATTTTATTTATAAATTATTTCATGTCCACCATACACACATCAAGCATTTACAACGTTTATAAATAAATATCTCATTACTAATTAAAGAAATCAAAGTGTTTTTTTTTTGTGGTGAAAATGAGAAATAAAAAAACCTGTAAAAAAAACAAGTTTTTGACTATAAATCCCAAATATACGAGACATAACTAAAAGAATGTTCATTGTAATACGCATCACACGACAATCCAAAAATATTTTTTGTTTAGTTATGTCTCAAATACATAAAGGATTTATAGTAAAAAAAATTTCTACAATCTGCCTGCTGAATTTCAGCTTGATTAAATCACCGGGAAAAGGATTATAAAAATATGTTTAACATAATGCGCACAGCGAGGCAGATTAGCAATTAATAGCATTTACATTTACAGATGGGGAATATATTTAACAAAAGTATCATCAATATAATACGCACCGCACAGCACAACAGGAAGATATTAAAAAAAGATTGTTCAATTTAATATGCACCGCAACACTCTTGCAAAAAAATTAACATGCTACACAGAAATAGATAGAGATAATCTAAAAATTCATTAATTTAATTACAGTACATTCGATTGATGAGAAATTTTGAGACATCATTTTTATCATCAGCATGAGTCCGCCTGCAAAGTTTCAGCTCGCTGGCTTACAAGGAAGTGGGTTAAGAATCATTCCAAAGTTTTTGCAGCAAGCAGACTCTCAAGTTCATATAAAGGTTTAAAAATTAAGACCTTCCTTTCTATTTGAAAAAGGTATTAATTGTGCTAATTAAACCTTAATATAAAGGTTTAAAAATTAAGACCTTCCTTTCTATTTGAAAAAAGGTATTAACTATGCTAATCTCACCTCTAGATATGTTTGCACTTTCTATTGGATTAAAAGACACTGTGTAGCCAATCAAAACCCCTTTAACATCAGCTGGTGGCTGCCATGACACAATAATACTGTTTGATGTAGATGAGTAGGTCAAAGCGTTCACTGGGCCAGAGACTAAAATTAGAACACAGCAGTAGAAACAATATGGGAAATAATAGAGACAAACTTTAGATAAGATGAGTAGTGATACATACAGCTACAATAGCGTGTATGTAACATATGTGAATACAGATACATAGAGCTACAATAGAATATATGTAGCATAGATGACTACAGATACATAGAGCTACAATAGCGTATATGTAACAGATGAATACTGATAGATACAGCTACAATAGCTTGTATGTAACATATGTGACTACAGATACATACAGCTACAGTAGCATATATGTAACATATGTGACTACAGATACATACAGCAACAATAGCTTGTATGTAACATATGTGACTACAGATACATACAGCTACAATAGAATATATGTAACATATGTGACTACAGATACATACAGCTACAATAGCATGTATGTAACATATGTGACTACAGATACATACAGCTACAATAGCATGTATGTAACATATGTGACTACAGATACATACAGCTACAATAGTGGATATGTCACATCTATGTAACCTACTTAAAACCTTGCAGATAATATGCATAACAACAAATTGAATGGTAATAAACATAATAAAATACACTTAACATACAAACAAAATTACATATACAAGTAAGATGCAATGCAAATGAAGCACATAATATAACATAATATACAAATAACTTATAAACTCTAATGTACATAAGTTATTTGGATACCCGGGAGATTTACTTACTGCCTTGCAAAGTCCTGGTGTAGACAGGAAGTGTGTACGGCCCTAGACCAGGGCTCACCATCTCACAGTTGGCTGCAACTTCACACTCATACCAGGTCCAGGCCTGAAGGCCACTAATAGAATAGAATTTGTAATCAGCATGCGGCAGTAACACGGTGTTATCAGGTCAACATGACAAAAACTGTTGACAGCCATGACAGTCTACGGTCCATCTGTCATGTAGGTTAGTTATCACGTGATACGTCATGTAGGC
Organism: Radix auricularia; assembly: GCA_002072015.1. Classification (NCBI taxonomy): domain Eukaryota; kingdom Metazoa; phylum Mollusca; class Gastropoda; family Lymnaeidae; genus Radix; species Radix auricularia. The sequence goes on along the minus strand of MUZC01004792.1, from coordinate 539,910 downwards.
CAGAAATCATGTGATATGTCATGTAGGCCAGTTATCATGTGATATGTCATGTAGGCCAGAAATCATGTGATATCTCATGAAGGCCAGTTATCATGTGATATGCCATGTAGGCCAGTTATCACGTGATGTCATGTAGGCTAGTTATTAGGTGAGATGTCATGTAGGCCTGTTATCATGTGATATGTCATGTAGGCTAGTTATCATGTGATATGTCATGTAGGCTAGTTATCATGTGATATGTCATGTAGGCTAGTTATCATGTGATATGTCATGTAGGCCTGTTATTAGGTGAGATGTCATGTAGGCCAGTTATCATGTGATGTCACATAGGCCAGTTATTAGGTGAGATGTCATATAGGCCTGTTATCATGTGATATGTCATGTAGGCCAGTTATTAGGTGAGATGTCATGTAGGCCTGTTATCCCATGATATGTCATGTAGGCCTGTTATCATGTGATATGTCATGTAGGCTAGTTATCATCTGATATGTCATGTAGGCTAGTTATCATGTGATATGTCATGTAGGCTAGTTATCATGTGATATGTCATGTGGGCCAGTTATTATGTGATATGTCATGTAGGCCTGTTATTAGGTGAGATGTCATGTAGGCCTGTTATCATGTGACATGTAATGTAGGTTCGTTATCATGTGATATGTCCTATAGGCTAGTTATCAGGTAAGTGATTTTAACTGCCGCTAAAATAATACAGTCGAACCCGGTTATGTTGACGGCCTAGGGGTTTCATGAAAAGCGTCGAGATATTAGGGTTGGCGAGATAGCCGAGGGCGAGATAAGCGGGTTGGACGGTATTCCATGGCAAAACATTCTTATTCATCAACATTTATATTTTGTTTTTGTTGTGAAAATAAAAGTTGTTTTAGCTTACTCTAGAGAGTACAAGAGCAATGGTGAAGAGTTAAAAAGAGTTGTCTTCTCCTGCCACAAGGCTGAGCCGAGAACTCTGAACTGTATTCTGTAGGACGTCACGTTACAGGTCAGCAGCTTTGACTGGACGGCCTGAAAGTGAGGCTCATTGCCATTAATTACTGTCTAAAATTTAACCAGTGCAAAAGGAAAGATGGGGAGATAGCAAGTCAATGAAAAACAAAATTTACCCTGTTTTGATTTCAACATAACTAGTGAGAGAATAAAATTTATTTTACAATAATAAATACAGCAAGTAAGACAATCTGAAATGTTTCAATTCGTAACGTTTTTTTGTTCACACACGCGCATGATGGTCATGTCTGACAGATGGTGTGGTGCCATCACCCCCGCCCCGCCATTGAAATATTTCACTAATTTATGGCTGACAGCAAAACAAACCTTCCAGGTCAGGGTCAAGGTTGCTGCAGAACTGGCCGTGGCCTTGAGTTCAGTTGGCGAGGTCACTGGGGCTGAAATGAACGAGTCTTTCAGTCAAATGTCATTGTCACAAACATCTCCCTCAGTCTTCAACTATTTCTAAAGATAATTATTATTGGTGACATTGAATAGGGGCAAGATAATAAAACATTTCTCAAATTGTACCCCACTCCCCAACTTTTTTTCTCTCCTCAAATGATAATCTTTAATTAAATTGGCTCAAGATTTTAAAAATATAGTTAAGTACAGCCTTCAGAAGACCTACCTATTGGAAAAATGCAGCTTTCTAACGGATCCATACAAAGAGCTCAGAAATTTTAAAATATTGTCAAATAGAATTCTTTAGAAAGACCTCGCTATTGGAAAAGCCCAATTTTCTAATGAATCAATGAAAATAAAGATATTGTCTAATTAAAAGTTTTGAGACCATCCACCTATAGGTAAAGTCCAAGTTCCCAACGGGTCAGACACCGGCCCTTCTCCTGCTGCATTAACCCCAGACATTTGAACTGTGTAACGTCTCCAGGGAAATAATCCATTAATTGTGTATTCCGTCACAGAATTGTCTACCCTGACATTGGTACTCAGCAGTGATTTGTTGTGATAGCTGATGTTGTAGAACAAAATGGGCCCATTCTGAGCCAAGACTGGTATATGCTGTGAAATTAAAATATTAATCTAGTTGAAACAACAAAAAAACAAACAAATTTTTTTAATTAATAATATATCACATTTAGTTTTCAAGAGAATGCAAGAACAATTCAATACATTGAAAGTACATCGGATCCATCCATAAATATTCATCATTCAAATAACTCATCCTAAAATCTAAATTTATATTTTTACTACGAATATGAAAAGCCTCTTGTATTTCAATGTTATATTTTTGAATATACCTTGGGGAAAATTTTAAAAAAGTGTGGAATTGAACAGAAACGTTTCCAACTAAGTAAAGTCTTAAAGGAAAACGTTTCTAGTGAGATGAAAACCATTTCTAGTTAGATGAAATAATGTAGACCTTTATTAGTTTACTAACCTGCCATGTGACTTTGAATGAGTAGGGATCAATTGCATTCAGCTGAACAAATTGAGGTGGTAAAGTTGGCTCTAAAGGGTTAAAATTTTATTTTTTTAAAATGTAAGTAAGGCATTGTGAGCTATTGAAATCAATTTTAAAAAATCATTCATTCATCTATGTAAAATTTTTATTCTTAAACTTCATAAATATTTGGTATTCCCCAGATCGTATTCAGATCACACACATCAAATGACTATTCTGACATGTACATCCGGTCCATTGGGCAAAAAAATGGCAAAGTTTCCCTTTATGTAGAGCCTAGTAGTGACACTTACTTGAAGCTGCTGTTTGGAATGTGAGCATGGGCGAATAACTCCCCCATAACTCTTGTCCGTTTTCGATGTTGGCGGCTTTAACCTGCCCGTTGTACTGTGTGTAAGGCCTCAGCGGTGAGAGTAGCAGTTCTTGGGTGGGGAACGTTGGACTTGTGATATTTATGGTCACTAAATCTGCAACGATGAAGACGGTTGACCAACACGATAACCTCCACGTACCATCCTTTAATTCATATTGCAACCGTCTTGTTGACTCCATTTAGCAACGTTACCCTTCCATATACTCTTGATTCACCCTGCCCCCACCGCGCAGTGCTCCAGTAGTTTGTCATATATTCCCCCTTCTACTCCCCTGTAAAACTAAAACACATGAAGCTGTAGGCCAAAATAAAACAAAATGACTTGTTTCTTATCTGTAACCCAAACTTCTGTCAATTTTTGTTTTACAAGCCAATAATTTTATAAATCAATAAGAACTCTCCATTGTTTAACTTTAAAAGTCCTAAAAGCACGCGGTAATGCGCGCCTTGCCTCTAATCCCAAACTGCGGTAATGCGCGCCTTGCCTCTAATCCCAAACTGCGGTAATGCGCGCCTTGCCTCTAATCCCAAACTGTGGTTATGCGTGCCATGCCTCTAATCCCAAACTGCGGTTATGCGTGCCTTGCCTCTAATCCCAAACTGCGGTAATGCGCGCCTTGCCTCTAATCCCAAACTGTGGTTATGCGTGCCTTGCCTCTAATCCCAAACTGCGGTAATGCGCGCCTTGCCTCTAATCCCAAACTGCGGTAATGCGCGCCTTGCCTCTAATCCCAAACTGCGGTAATGCGTGCCTTGCCTCTAATCCCAAACTGCGGTAATTCGTGCCTTGCCTCTAATCCCAAACTGCGGTAATGCGCACCTTGCCTCTAATCCCAAACTGCGGTAATTAGTGCCTTGCCTCTAATCCCAAACTGCAGTAATTCGTGCCTTGCCTCTAATCCCAAACTGCGGTAATTCGTGCCTTGCCTATTATCCCAAAGCGGGCCTCAATAGCACTCTTTTACGTAATGAAATCTTAGAAAGTAGAAACTCTTCATTTAGTGAGAGAAGCTTTGGTCGGCTTCCGGAAATGTTCGTGTTTGCTTTTGCCAGTGTTTTGGCAATTTTTTGCAAAGTTTTTTGGTAGTTTTTACTGAATTTTTTTGAAGATACGATTTTTTTACATATTTCTGTAAATACCAAAAAAAAAGGTACTAAACTAAGGGTAAAAATAGTACTAACTCAAGAAGGTATTTTAGATACGTAAAATAACCATTCTTATCCTAAAAGATGAAGTGTGTATGACAATTTTAAAAAATTCATTATCAATTGATCGCAATGAATGTGAAATCCTTGAAGGGACTAAGGCGTAAGTTTACAAAAAACGTTATGGGACTATTGATGTTAAGAAACAGTCCTAGTGAAACTCAGTGTTTATGATACTAGTCTTGTATAAATTCTCACTAGCTTAATTAAATTTGAAAAAAAAAAATTGCTTCTGAATGAAGTTGAATGGATTAAGAAAATAATTGAATACACTTACCTGAAATCAATCCATTAACTTTACTTAGTATGAACTGATATAGTCTGACTACCCCATTGGGTGTAATGGGTTGCTCCCAGGTCAAAGTAGCAGAGGTAGAATTAAAATTTTTTACTTTTAAGTTCACTGGAGCAGAGGGGCCTACAAATGGAATTAATTTTACATCAATTTTTTTTTTTACCAGAGCCTTTTTCACTTTGTACTATTGTAAAACAAAGATTTTCAAAAGTTTAACTTATTTTTTTAGTTGCTTTTTTTTCCATTAAAATTGTATATACATTACGTACTTTAATTTAATTTATTTATCAAATACCTGACTGATATGTCACAGCAGACAAAAAATTGCTTGGTATGCTGGTCCCAGCATCGTTGATGGCAGAAACAGAGAAGATATATTCTGTGCCAGAATTTAGGCCAATGACCTCAACCCTTGTAATGTTCTTCATGTATTTCACTGGGCTTACAACAAAGTCTGCAGTGGTTCTAAAAATAAGTAATCAGATAATTAAAATATGGCACTCGTAAAATTTAAAAACCAGTGTATCTTTAAATAATCTCTCTAACAGACTCAGACGGTTCATCATAAATGATTCACCTTAAAATTTATTAATTTTAACAATTACTTATTAGATATGATATATCTTTGTGTAAAATATTATTTATTTGGATATTCTAGGATGTAGAAATATTTATGTTTCTTTTTATCAGCATATCTTTTAAAGAAGCAATGATAGGGCTGCTTACATGTTTGTAGCTGAACCCAAACACAAGTAAATATTTCAATGATACAAACTTACAAGTAAAAAATTAATGAAACAAACTTACAAGTAAAAAATTAAATGAAACAAACTTACAAGTAAAAAATTTAATGAAACAAACTGAAATAGCAAAATACTGCTAAAGGGTCATCTTCAAGGATTGGTAATTACAAAAGGCAAATAAAAAGAGAATGAAAAGACCTTATTAATGAAAGAAAATGGATGTTAAAAAAATGATAAAACATAATAAATGACAAAAATATGTTAGACATAAAATTAAATAAGCAAGACGACATGTAATTTCAACTTACTTTTGTCTGTATGAAACCTGGAACTGGTCCACTGTGTCTGCTTCATCGGCAAGTTTCTGCCACTGCCAGGTCAGGTAGACAGATTCTTGTGACAGTGGCACAGCACTGACCAGCGCAGGAGGCGAGGGTGGACCTGGCATTAAAAATAATAACTCTTTCTTATCTTATCTGTGACAGATACTACTTCTAACTTCCATACAGAAGATCACTTTATGTCTAGACTTTCATCTTATTACAGTTTTAAATGTTGATAGAGTGTTTTTTTCTTCCTGGTTTCCTCTGGCAACCCATCCACGTGTTTATTCTTACTTACAGAATAAGAAAAGTGCTTTTACCCGGACCTGAGGGTTGTATTAGATTATCTTTGTGTTGTATTTCCAAGTTAGAATTAACTACCTAATGTATTATTACTATTCTGCTATTTGTTTTTCTATCCTCCAGCGCTCTTTAATAGTAGAATGAGACTTGACCTTTCTTCCAGTCTAAGCTATCCCCTGGCCCTGGCCCTAGCCCTGGCATCAAAACAATGTTAGATGTATGATGAGCTTCTTTAATTAATAGTAGAATGAGACTTGACCTTTCTTTTAGTCTAAGCTATCCCCTAGCTATCCCCTGGCCCTGGCATCAAAACAATGTTAGTTGTATGATGAGCTTGTTTAAATTTAGATTTGAGTCAAAACATAAAATTTATGATGTCACGAGTAACACTTAGTAAAAGTTTTTGTTTAAAATCTAAATAACACCTGAATGACTCTTTTCGTTGTCATCATTTAACCAACTACGCAAAAAGACAAGTGTGTCGACATTATTTGGTTCAAGTGATGAGCGCGTCTAATTGACAATATAACCAGCCGAGCTGAACAATCATTCACATGGAACTGAGGTAATTGGTTTGCACAAAACGGTCTTGACAAAAAATGGCATTAAGCTAATGGATATTAAGCTTCCACCATTGAAGAGGGTTAATGGGTTCAGGTACTTTGATCTCCATTTTTTAACACAGTAATTCATCAGAAGAGCTGACTTCCTTTTCTGTCTCTGAATCAGACTCCATTGCTGCCATTAGCTTATTACGCTTTTCATTTGGTTTGATAAGTAGGCGTCAGTCAAAAGTTTAAAACCAAATTGTTTGTGTAATAGTCAAGAAATGAGTTATGATTTATTGGCCGCTATTGATTATTATTTTTAGCGCATTTTCGAGAAGTCGAATGCGCTATTGCACCCGTTTTGTCCGTCCGTCATCACCCTTGATCTCAGCATCCATAAGTCCTAGACCCATGAGGTATATATGTTTTTTGTATGTCCTGACCTGCCATTTGTGCATCAACACTCAGTTACTCGATCCGTTAAAAAACCCCGTTAAAACTACCAAAAAATATTTCGAATCGAGAGGTAACACTAGCGCAGGGAACGGCCGCCATTGCCGGAAGTTAGATACGTAGTTTCTCCAGCATTCAAGAGTGGTGCGAAAGCGTGCAAAAGAATTAGTTTTTTTTTTTTAGTTGACGTCATTAGAATATGTGTAAAAGTTTAGAGAGTTTTACGTCATCATTTGTGGTGACTTGTAGTTGGATTAAAGAGAAAATAAATTTTTTTTAAATGTAAAGAAATGACTTTTAAATTTAAAAAAATGTCAGGTATATTCATTACACAAGAAAATTCATAAAAATATGTCTAAAATCTAAACACAATTACTGATAACTACATAATGCTGATATCTAACATAAGTACTGATACATAATACGAAAATGCGCTAACACGTCCTGAGTTCCAATAGGGACCAGGCTTAACATGATTTTTTTACTCATTGACTTCCAATAATTTGTTAGTGATAGGTCAGTTAATCATTACAAAATAATTTAATCGTTTAACAATTAATTAAAAAAATTAATCATTAAATTCCATGGCCCTACTTTTTACAAATAATAAAATATGAGAAAGATTTTATTACGATTTAAACAAACATGTATAAGTCTATTTGTAAAAATTTCATAGTAAAATACATAAATATTCATTTTTCTTTCAATCAGTGTTTCACAACGAAATGAAAACTCATTATTCCTAATTAAACAAACCAAATTTAAACTCAGAATATAGACGCAGTTAAAGGCAAATCAGTTCAACTCATAATACACAGTTACAGACACAACAGTTAAACTCATATTACACAGTTACAGACACGACAGTTAAACTCATAATACACAGTTACAGACAACAGTTAAACTCATAATACACAGTTACAGACAACAGTTAAACTCACAATACACAGTTACAGACAACAGTTAAACTCACAATACACAGTTACAGACAACAGTTTAACTCATAATACACAGTTACAGACACAACAGTTAAACTCACCATACACAGTTACAGACAACAGTTAAACTCATAATACACAGTTACAGACACAACAGTTCAACTTACCATACATGGTTCAACTCACCTTACACAGTTACAGACAACAGTTAAACTCACAATACACAGTTACAGACACAACAGTTCAACTTACCATACACAGTTACAGACACCACAGCTTTATCCACCCCAGCGCTGGAGTTGGCCCAGCATTCGTAGGAGCCAGAATCAATCTTCAGTGCAAATTGCACAACCAAAACCCCCTTTTCAGGACACTGGATTCTCCCGTTAGAGGTGGGCTTGACAATCTGGTTGCTGTGAGTCCATTGCAGATCAGGGGTGGGTAGGCCAGAAGCAGTGCAGGAGAGGACAAATTTTGTGTAGAGTTTGACTGGACTCAGGGGATAACTTGTGGCCTCAATTCTGGGCGGCACTGTACGCATTCATATGAACATTGAACAGACAGTTTATTTATATAGAGATGTGTTGAATAAAAGCAATTAGAGTGACATTAACTCTTAATGTGTTAAGGCGTTATAATGCGCCCCTACCGCTAATACCAAAGCGTTGTAAAGCGGCCCTAGATAGCACTCTCATTAGAAATGAGATCACGGAAAGTAAAAACTCTTCAATGCTTGAAAAAAGATGTATTTGACTTCAGGCAATGGCGGCTATTTCCCTCGCTAGAGTTATCGCTCAATTTGCGAAGTTTTTTGGTAGTTTTTACGTTTTTTTTATTACTAAAATAATAGTACTAAATTACAGGTAAAAATAGTTTTAAACTCAAAGGGATTTTACGCAATTTTTAAAATTTCATAATCGGTTGATCGCAATTTGGGAAATTCTTACGGCACTGAGGCGGAAGTTTTCCGATAAACTTCTGGCAAAAGGAGAGTTAAATAAATCAGTGCAAAAAAATAAGCTTACATATCCATGTATTTATAGCCCTACACAAATAAAGATTAAGTTACCCAGGGTCTAAGCCTACACTTCCCTTCGCACATACCGCCCCCCCCCCCCCCCCCAGCTATTAGCCTTGCCCTGCACTCAGAGTCAAACGGAGAACGTCACCCATCTCTTATGTTAACAAATAAGAGCACAAATGTGATGATCGAAACAGTAACATTGTTGAGAGGACTTAAAGAATTAATTCTTTTTACTTTGATTTTTTTTCTCCTTTTTTTATAAGTAATTAAGATACAAAAGAGTGATCTGCAGCAACCTTTCAGAGTTTTCACCCCTAGTGTCAATATTTCATTCAACATTCTAAAGATCAAAAGTCACACGTGTCTATGTCCAGGTTACCTCGCAGGCTGATGTATGTAGACGTCTGAGCCGTGCCAACTAAATTCTGGGCTACACACGTGTACTGACCAGAGTTGGCCCAGGTCACATTGACGATGGTCAGCGACGTGTTGCTGTAATTTAAAGCTGTATTCTGGGGCAGTGTAACACTCATCTGAGAGTTATAAAAAAAACATGATTAAACCTTACGCAAAGAATCACCATCATCGTAACCTTGTAAAAATTAATGAAATATTTTGTCACTTTATTTATTACTTTTTTAATATTATAAAATAATTTGAGAAGTGAAACTTTAAAATCAGTTTTAATCAAGGTCTCCAAAATGGCAACTTCATGTTTGCTTATCAAAATTAAAATGTGTTATAAATTTATGTGACTCTCCAAACATCTTGTTGTACACAGCATACAGCTGACATACAACATCTGTTAACACAACATACAGCTGAAATACAACATCTGTTAACACAACATACAGCTGACATACAACATTTTAACACATAATGCAGCTGACATACAACATTTGTTAACATTACATACAGCTTGCATACAACAACTGTTAACATGACACACAGCTGACATACAACAACTGTTAACATGACATACAGCTGACATACAACAACTGTTAACATGACATATAGCTGACATACAACATCTGTTAACATGATATACAGCTGACATACAATAACTGTTAACATGACATACAGCTGACATACAACAACTGTTAACATGACATATAGCTGACATACAACATCTGTTAACATGACATACAGCTGACATACAACAACTGTTAACATGACATACAGCTGACATACAACAACTGTTAACATGACATACAGCTGACATACAACAACTGTTAACATGACATGTAGCTGACATACAACATTTGTTAACATGACATACAGCTGACATACAACAACTGTTAACACAACACATTGCTGACATAAAATATCTGTTAACACAACACACATCTGACATACAACATCTGTTAACACAACACATCGCTGACAGACAACATCTGTTAACACAGCATACATTAGTTTGTGCATCAAATCGGTCAGTATGAAAATATATTTTAGAGATAAAGATTCATTTCAACACAAGGGCCACAACTCACATTGTACAACCAGTAAACAGTAGGTGGTGGCTGGCCTTGACTTTGACAAGATAAACTAATCGACTGACCAATGACAGGGGTCAGCATTTTGGATGTCTCAGCTATGGAGGGTGCAACTGGAAATAGATCAAAGACAAAGTATTTATGGCAATCTCACTTGTCATGCTAAATGTGATGTACATTCTTCTAAGGTTGGGACTCAACTCCTGTGACCTTGGCCAGGTGAACACAGGTGAGCCTCATCTCCTGTGACCTTGGCCAGGTGGACACAAGTGAGCCTAATCTCCTGTGACCTTGGCCAGGTGAACACAAGTGAGCCTCATCTCCTGTGACCCAGGCCAGGTGGACACAAGTGGGCCTCATCTCCTATGACCCAGGCCAGGTGAACACAGGTAGAGCTCATCTCCTATGACCTTTGCCAGCTGGACCCAGGCGAGTGCTATCAAGAGGGCTTGCCCACGAACCAAACAACTAAAACTGGTTTCCCAGTGTCTTTACCTGCCCACTTTACTGAGTTACATATTATGGATATAAGACATCTCCCGACTGCTGAGACCTAGAGTTGTTTTTTTTTGTGTGTCTGTAGATGCTACAATAGCAACTAGAGTAAATTACCACTTTGCAAACCCTTTACGCTAAAATTAGCACGATTTCTTGCTTTCAAGGCTTACTTTCTAAACCGCTCGACATGGAGTAAAAATGAAAGCACCTACAAGTAGTATGACCACAAGACTACTATAATATGACAGCATTCTTGTATTACTACGCGAGGTTAGAGTGTAAAAACAATATTAGCTGACCCAGTAAGCTACCGCCTGCGAAACACTTTTTTGCGTATATTTTTTTCAAAGGATACACTTTGACCTCAAAGGAAACACATAACCAAAATCACCAAATAATCATTTTTAAGTTAAGGGGGTAAACAAATAACACTGGAGATGTCAATAATAATGCAAAAACTTTGATTAAAGAAATTAGAGCCCAAATAACTAAGTTCTGTATGATATGTACATTTAAATAAAGGCACACAGAATCAAAGAACAACATAGTAGACTTACAATATCAGTATAAACTTTTTTTTTACAAAATAAACTTTAGGTAGATCTATAGCAACTAATTAAAAAAAAGAAATACGTTTATAAATACAATAACATAACATATAAAATAACATAGTCTACAGTCACTGGTCAGGGCAGCAAACATTGCAAACAAAAGTGTCCTGTTTTAAGGATGCACAATTTTGTGTGCACTGTGCATGCCACCAGCCATCACACACATCAAATTGGACCCAAACCTCTGCCCCTCCCCTTTTTTTGCACCCTTGACACATTCCTGCCAACAAGTGATCCTCTTCTGTATTTAAAGTATTGTAATCTGCAGCGATGTCAAGCTCTATTTTTTTGAATTAACTGTGATCCCTCACTGCTGCAAAGCTCTCCAGATTTACTCCCTCGCCAAGCTCACTTATATGGTGTCGTATGGCATCTGACCAAGCTCACTTATATTGTGTTGTCTGGCATCTGACCAAGCTGGTTTAATTGCACCAAAAAAGGTTGACCTAGAGGCTGAATCAAGTGACTCGCATGCGGCAACAAACAATATAACACTATATGGTTGTCATGACATAGTTGTGATGTCTCAACCAGTGCAGTGTGGCTACTATGACCGTCTACCAGTAGAACTACAGGCTTCTGTACATGGGCTGTGGCTGGAATAAAGCTATCTCTTAGCCAGGAATAAAAAATCTGTGCTGTAATCCAGCCATTATCAGAAACTTGTAGGAATGCCTCTGGGAAGTGATGTAGTAAATTTTTGGACGGTATTCTCTTGTAGGGGTATATTAACAGGGGACTGAGGAAGTGTCCACTTGTGCTGGCACATGCAGGAACTGTCACTTGTGACTTCACACCTGCAGTAACATTGTACACACGTTTCGACCCCTGCATGCAATGACCTTCCTGCTTTTGGTATCAAAAGAAAAACCAGGTTCGTCTGTGTTGTAAATGCGAGTAGGGTCACTAAGTAGACTGGGATCATTGCTGTCAACACAGCATTTTAAATCGTTAAACCACTTTTCAATAGCTTTTGTTGTAACCAGGGCTCTCTCCTTTCCAAGTGATTGGTGAGTACGCAGTGTCAATTCAGGATAGCGTTTAAAAAATCTATTTAGCCATGATGATGTTGCCATTTCGGTTTTCCTCTTTGAAGAACAATGCCTGGTATCTAAGATATGTTTGGCCATTTGTTTCACCTCATCACCTGTTTTTCCAAAGCCTCGCTTGGCTACCTCTATTAGGCAGTTAGCTAATTTGACATCCTCTTCAGGCGTGAGTAGGGTATTTGCATAGGCTATGATAGGCCGCTTGCCTGTCAACTTGTCGTAAGGAGTGGCAAGTGGAATGCCAAAGTCCTTAGGAGCCTTTCTAATACAGAGCCGCTTTTCCCTAATACTAGCCAATGCCGCATTGATTACATTTGGGTTCTGTTTTGTTCTTAAGCTAGACATTGCTTTAAATATGAAATATAATTATATTCTATTTAATTTTCATCGTAATAAAAACTTACGAGTCTAGATATAGACTAGACCTAGATCTTTACCTTAATTTTCCTACATGAAAAAGTGTTTGCCCCGAAGTAATATCCTACAATAAAACAAATATACTTCAATGTGAACATGCCCTTAAAACAAACATTACTATTTTCAAATAACTCTAGAGGCCAAGAGTTAGTCCCATATTTTTTTTTGTTTCTGCAGAAATAAAAGTGTTTTGTACCAAGTAAAATCCAACGTTAAACTTACTTCGTCGTAAACACCACTTTGAAAAGAACATTACTGTTAAAAATCATTTCAAATTTTAACAGAGTGGTTACTGACCTATTAGTAAGTGATTATGCAATACCAAAAAGAGAGTTTTCCAAATCAAACTGGAAAAGTAGTCTTAACCCGGAAATCACCATCGTTCTTCCTAGGGATGTTGACAGTATACAAGGCGCAAGTTTCAAGATGTTGACACAAATTTACTCACAAAACAGTATTTCCCGGAAAACGAAACGATAAAATGATATTGAAAAATGAACTATTTCGACTTATGCATGTTCATTTTTGTGTTAGACAAGCAAATAAACATACAGAGAACGCTTAATGAAATAGTGTTTCGTACGACATAGCGTTTCCTCGAGTGGTAATTTACTCTAAATACTAAATCTTAGAACAACCCTCTGGCTAAAGAATAAAATCCACAGGACAAAGAGTCTGTATAATAATGTTACAGATTTGACCCATACCATTGACAGTGACGAATCCTGATGAGGTGGCGTTCCCTGCCTCATTGGAGCCGACACAGGAGTAGTTCCCTGCATGGTTGGCCGTGACCTTTCCAATGGAGAGGTCAGAGTTCACCAGGGCAAAAGAAGAATCTGCAGAGTCGTTTAGGTTCAGTTGACTTCCGTCTGGAGAAGAGGAAAATTTTATGTCAATAAATATGAACACGATGGATGAAGATGCTCACCACTTGGGTAATCACCACATGTGTCCTGATTGTGTTGGAATAAGATCTCAGATATTGTGTCTGTGTAACTGATTCTCTTTGACAATTTAGAAATCAAACAACATTCAAATCAGTCATCAATACACGACCAGCAGGGCTGAAGATAAGGCGCATTTAAAAGTTGACACATTCTCCCTGTATGAGAGCACAAGACTTTTAACTCTTAATGTGCCATAAGGTTTTTCGAAAACTTCCGCCTAAAAAACCCATATTGCGATCAACCGGTTGTGAAATTTTAAAAAATTGCTTAAAATCCATTTATATTATTATTGTCATACTGACTTCATCTTTTAGGATAAGAATGGTTATTTTATGTATCCGGAAGACTGTATTGACTATTTTTACCTGTAGCTTTGTACTAATTATTTTAGTAATAAAGTATAGCTAAATCGCATCTTCAAAAAAAAAAAAAACCTGTAAAAAAACTACCAAAAACCTTCGCCAATCGAGCGACAACACTAGCGAGGGAAACGGCCACCATTACAGGAAGTCAAGTACACCTTTTTTTACACACTGAAGAGATTTTTATTTTCTGTAATTTTGTTGCTTAAGAGAGTTCTATTTAATTGCGCTTTATCGCGCTTTGGTAATAACAAGGAGGTGTGCATTACCGCGCTTGAACACATGAAGAGTTAAATGTTGAGACTTACTGAAGTACCATTGAATAACTGGCATTGGATCACTGACAACATAGCAGTGCATGAGGAGTGGGTTCCCTTCCCTGGCTACAAGATTTCCTATAGGTTGAAGAGATTTAGGGGGCACTGGTGAAGAAAGAAACATTTATGTGAATATGTATATAAAAACCACCAATTAGGAAATGAAAACAATATGTATTAAAATAAATAAATAAATTTTAAAAATATATATATAAATCCTGTTAAAAAAATGGATACAATTTATGATTTATATCCCCATTATTTTATGAATATCCACATCACACCTGTAACAGTCACATACGCATCCGCTGATGCAGTCCCATACAAGTTGGTAGCCAGACAAGTGAAAAGTCCCTCCCACTCTTTCCCTACATCACTGATCCACAGTTCTTGTCCACGTTTGCTATAGAAAACATCAGAAGTCTAGTGTTATTGTACATGTTAGTGTACATTTTCAGTCAAAGATTTCATTCAAACAGAAGTGTTATTGTACATGTGTTATTGTACATGTGTTATTATACATGTGTTATTGGACTTGTGTTATTGGACTTGTGTTATTGTACATGTGTTATTGCACATGTGTTATTGTACATGTGTTATTGTACATGTGTTATTGTACATGTGTTATTGGACTTGTGTTATTGTACATGTGTTATTATACATGTGTTATTGCACATGTGTTATTGTACATGTGTTATTGTACATGTGTTATTGTACATGTGTTATTGTACATGTGTTATTGTACATGTGTTATTGTACATGTGTTATTGCATATGCTGGACAAAGATTTCATTCAAACACAAGTGTTGTTGTATTTTTAACTCTTTCGCTGCGGAATATTTTTTACGAAAAAATGTACATTATTTTCAAAAGTAAAAAAAAAAGTGAGAGGTTGGGTTTTTAAATAAAATATTAAAAATAATATTTTTAGGCTTATAGGGATAAATTTGGTATCAAATGAAAGGTAGTTAAATGGACTATGCGTTTTTGAACTTGTTTCTTTTGTTTAAATAAAAAAACTAACATAAAAGAAACTAAAAATGTAAAATTATGATAACAAAAATCACTAAATTCAGGAAAAAAATATTTTCAGAAGGCAAATTTATGTTAGTGCTCCATAATATCATTAAAATGTAATCGCAAAATACAAATATGTAACACAAATAGGCATTTTTATGTTTATAATTGTACAAAAGAACCACAAAAATTAATTTAAATTATGTCTCATATTTTATAATGTAGCTAAAGATAGCTTGGGTAGCCTTAGCAACAGTTTTGATAAAAAAAAAAACAGCGAAGAAAATTAATAAAATAATGCTTCAAATGATAGCAAATACACCTCCCTTTCGTTCATAAACAAGGAAGTACCACTCTTCTTTGTTAAAGTCTTATTTAAAAATAGCTCTTAAAAAGTTTAACCGAGAAATAGCAAAGAAACAAACATGATAGTGAAACAACGCACAGTGCGTTGGTCCGTGCTTTTGAGCAAGGCGGATGAACGCAGTGTGCGTTGTTCCGCATCAAAAGAGTTAAAGAGAAAGACTTCATTGAAATTAACATCTTCATTGATTTAAAATTAAAATTTGGCAAGTATTGGAGCAGGATTAAATTTTTAAAAAGATCTTTTTTGTGAAAAATGAGTGAATGAAATAAATATACAGTGGTCCCTCGGTATACTTCAGTAACAGACATTTAGACATTGAAGAAAAGGACGTATACCAAACATATTTTTACCATAAGAAAAAAGAACAATGATTAATTTGTTCCCATGAACAAAATCAAATTGTTATTTAGATATTTATGCATTTATTGACGTGGTTGTTTTAAAAAAATAATTTAAGCACAGCTACCAGCAATCTTGAGTATCGCGCGGTGTGCTGTGTATCACTTCATGCTAGACATGCGCCATGTGTTATTTTGACTCATTGAGCCTTCCATAGATAACGTCACCCCCCTAGGGGGAGGGGGAGGTCACACATTTGTGTGATGAGGGACAATACGATTTGTTTAAGAGCTGTAGCGTAACTCTAAATGAAAGTTACACTTAAATACTTGATTGTTTACAGTGTATTTAATGACATTTTAAATGACTTCAAGCGCGTTGCAATACTCGAGTGCAGCCTTATACTAAACTAATTTAACACATTTAAATGACAATAAAGTGATTTGAAACATTCTCATTTTCAAACAGGAAATACAGCTCTTATGAAGGGGAGGGGTGAAACTTTGTGATGTCATATTTGAGAGGGAGGAGCTAACTTTTTATGATGGCGTGTGTATATTGGGGGGTGGGTATTAAGCCAAAATCATGTTACGTCAACTATGGATGATCCCCTAAATCAAGTAGGTCCAATTCCAAACAAAGGTTGTATAACAAACAATGGTTGTATACCAAGCAAAACATTTCACATCCAAACAAGACGTATACCAAATTGAACTTATACCAAAGCAGACCTATACCAAGTTAGACTTATACCAAAGCAGACCTACACCAAGTTGGACTTATACCAAAGCAGACCTATACCAAGTTAGACTTATACCAAAGCAGACCTACACCAAGTTAGACTTATACCAAAGCAGACCTACACCAATTTAGACTTATACCAAAGCAGACCTATACCAATTTAGACTTATACCAAAGCAGACCTATACCAAGTTAGACTTATACCAAAGCAGACCTACACCAAGTTAGACTTATACCAAAGCAGACCTATACCAAGTTAGACTTATACCAAAGCAGACCTACACCAAGTTAGACTTATACCAAAGCAGACATATACAGAGGTAACACTGTATTTTGAGTAAGTAGCTGGCACCACATTGAGAATATCATAGTTTATAATAATAAATGAAATCAATTTAATGAACTATGTTCTTAACATCTTTTACATACACGATAGACATTTTTTCATCCTCCACTAATGGTCTTGCTTCAAAGAACCATGAGTTGCTGGGCAAAGGGTCACCATCCACTAGGCAGGTAAGCTGGAGTACCTTCCCCTTTATAATTTTTGTATTCAGCGGGGGCACAGTGATCATTGGTGGACCTGCAGGTAATTAACAAAATTTAAAAAAAAAAACAGGTTTTATGAAATTTTTTATTTTAGTTTGACATTGGAGATTCAAATAATTGTAATGGTTTCCTTTTTTTTAAATTTTTTGGATGCAGGTGGCAGGATCTATTAGGGTATAAAGAAACACTTAATATGAGTTATAAGTCATGTCCTTAATAAAATTTCACCAAAGGCAAAGTGTGTGATGCAAACGATAAATACTACAGTTTAGGTTATCATGGCTTAACTGGCAGGGTGGTCCAACACCCGCACTAGAATATGCTACAGGATATTCTCAAAACTACCGTATATACTCACCTACGAGCAGACTTGCCTAAAACTGCTTTAAAATGGCCAGTTTTTGCAAATACCCGCATGTAAACCCACCGTACAAATGTCAAATTTTACTCCTTATTTTTGGTTCATAGAAATTGGTTAGTGCAAAGATGTAAAATGTTTACCAGTTTGTTTACCATTTGGAATGACACAAAAACATGTACTGCACTTTCCACATTGTTTGCTATAATAATATCTGAGCCCCCCCCCCATCTCAATCATAAGATGTTCACAACTGATGATTAACAAAATATCTATTTAGAAAAAATTATACATTTTGAGATGTCCTTGTGTCTATATTGTTTTATGCGCATGTAAGCCACCTCCTGATTTCAGTATTGTATTTTATAGTTCTAAATTTGCTCTTAATATCTGAGTATATACTGTAAATTTGTGGAGTATAGGAATCATGCAGACGTGAACATCTAAAATTTAATGAAAATACAGTTTCTGACCTTGAACTTTAAGCACAACTGGAGCAGACGTCCGACTGGATGGCAGGCTCAAGCTGTTGAAGGCCACACAGAAGTAACGACCCCTGTCTGACAGCCGCACTGAGATCAGGTGGAGGTCATGTCCAATAACCTTGACCCCAGCTGAGGTAAGGTTCAAGGGTGAGTAGTCCTTGTACCATGTGACCAAAGCCGGGGGTGAGCTCTCTGGTGGGTCACACCTGAGGATGACATCTGAACCCAGCACAGCCGTAGTATCTGAGGGCTCAGTGTTGAATTGCTGGGCCAGATCTGTGGGGGAAAAGTACATGGGGCATTAGAATCATTTCAGGAAGATGGTAAGTCTTAGCCTTTGAAAAGAACAACAAAAATACTCTGATCCTAGGACTCTGTTTCCTTAATATTAAAAAAAAATAATTATTGTTTAATGCCCCATTTAGTGAGAGAAGCTTTAGCCAACTTCTGGAAATGGCAGCTGTTGCCTTCGCCCATGTTATTGCTCTGTTTGCGAAGGTTTTTAGTAGTTTTTTTAAGTTGTTTTTTTTTTGAAGATGTGATTACGCTATACTTTTTGTAAAAATAATAGTACTAAACTACAGGTAAAAATAGTATTAATGTCAAGACGATCTTTTGGATGTGTAAAATAACCATTCATTGTAAAAGATGACGTCACTATGACAATAACAATATAAATAAATTTATTTCTGCAATTTTTAAAATTTCATGACCAGTTGATCTACCTAAACGGGAAATCCTTATGGGACTGAGGCAGAAGTTTAACGAAAACCTTATGGGGCATTAAACGTTAAACTAGAAAAAACAACTAAAATGAAGCCTGTGTATAGTTATCACATGATTAAACATGAGATATTCTACGGTATTTCATACTGGGATGGTTTACTTACACGCTGCTGTGACCCTGACAGAAGGAGACAAGGATTGACCGACGGAGTTGACTGCCAGACAGGAATAGTTCCCGTCATCTTGGGCCAGGTAAGGGAAGAAACCCAGGCTGCCATTTGCCAGGGTGTAAATCCTACTGGAGCTCGTTATTTCATTTTGGTTGACGTACCACAGAACCTGGACGAACTCTGTCGACTCTTGGGTCCTGCAGGATAAAACTAGGTCACGGCCCTCAGACACAACAAGGGATTCTGGGTGATTCCATTCTATGACAGGGAGACCTGCACCTGGAGTGACTGCAGATGATAGAAGCATTGGGATTTTTGGCTGTTGGGAATAATTTAAAAAAATGGATGGGAAAAGTGTTTAAAAAATAAGCTACCAGGTCTTCTTCTTCTTCATTCTCAATATTGAATATTGAGTTTTGCGTGCCACGAGTTTTGCGCCAATTGGCCCGTGGTCTCCGACTTCAGCCTGCTGTATTTTCTGGATTTGCTTCCATAGCCTTTGGTCAGCCAAGACCATCTGCAGGGCAGCAGTTGTATTTTGTCAAGTGATGCAGCGTTCACATGCCACGGCTAAGGGTTCCACGCATTACCCCGCCGCTTTTCACCCATTTGGAGCTGGGTGGAACTCGGGGACGCCCTGGGCCACGGGAACAAGTCCTTGGCTTCCCATGGATTCGAACTCGTGACCATCGGAATGACAGTCGAGCGCGCTTGCCACTCGACCACCGCGGCCCCCAGCTACCAGGTCATATCTCAAATGTTTTAGTGAAATCAGTTGAGATGCAAGTCCTGATTGTTTCTAAAGGTGGAGATGTTTTAGTTTTCAACTAAATGGAATAGCACCGAACAGCACACAATAATCTAAGAGAGATTTAAAATAAAGAGATATTTTTTCCATGAAACAGATGAAGTGTTGAAATAAATTCATAATCTAGATCAGTGCTTCTCAAACTTTTTTAGTATGGTGGACCGGCTGGAATTTTTCAATTGCAGCAGTGACGAGTGAATTATTTTCAACGTATTGACGGGATAGCGAAATGTTATCTATTTTAATTTATTTGTTTCATTTTTTAAGTACTTATTAATGCAAAATCGACATATCCCAAATGATTAGTAGTAATGGTTTCAAAAAAAAGGAATTATAATTATATTTTTCTGTCCTTTCTTGATAACTTCTACAACAGATGGCCAATGGACCGGCACCGGTCTGCGGACCACCACTCTGAGAAGCACTTATCTAGATCAGATTTCAATTTATTCTAAACTACTTCTTTATACTTAAACAACTACTTCTTTATACTAAACAACTTCTTTATACTGAACTACTTCTTTATACTTAACTAACAACTTCTTTATACTAAACAAGTTCTTTATACTGAACTACTTCTTTATACTAAACTAACTACTTCTTTATACTGAACTACTTCTTTATACTAAACTAACTACTTCTTTATACTGAACAACTTCTTTATACTGAACTACTTCTTTATACTAAACTAACTACTTCTTTATACTTAACTAACTACTTCTTTATACTAAACAACTTCTTTATACTGAACTACTTCTTTATACTAAACTAACTATTTCTTTATACTGAACTACTTCTTTATACTTAACTAACTACTTCTTTATACTAAACAACTTCTTCATACTGAACTACTTCTTTATACTAAACTAACTACTTCTTTATACTTAACTAACTACTTCTTTATACTAAACAACTTCTTTATACTGAACTACTTCTTTATACTAAACTAACTACTTCTTTATACTAAACATCTTTAAACTAAACTACTTCTTTAAGCCCACAGGAAGCTAGATCAAGTTGTTTATACTAAACATCTTTAAACTAAACTACTTCTTTAAGCCCACAGGAAGCTAGATCAAGTTCTTTATACTAAACATCTTTAAACTAAACTACTTCTTTAAGCCCACAGGAAGCTAGATCAAGTTCTTTATACTAAACATCTTTAACCCATTCAATATGTTACATTTTTTTAAGGTTACGCAGTAAAATTTTAGGCTAAAAAATCCATTCTACCTGATGATTTTAAACTGAAAATTTCAGCTTTACTTTTTATCAAAACTATATCATAATGCATATCAAAATTTAGGTAATTGAAAAAGGAATATGTTTCTACTATTAAAAATTAAGACAAAATTACCCAAAAAAACCTTTAGGGATATTATTACATGTGTATGTAAAAATAAAGAGGAAAAAAAATTTTTTTTGCTGTACTCACCAGCTCATAAATCATGTAATAATAATCCAATCAAGTTCATATTTCTAAGAAATAAGTATTATCATACATCTAAAACAACTGGAAAGTTTCATTGCAATATCTCCAGACATTATCAAGTTATGAATTTTTTCCGATGACGCGTTTCAATTTTAACAAAAAATTAACAATAAAATAGTAATGCTTTATTATTACACTTATATTTACTAAATCGTAAATTTTCGTAATCACAGTCGACACTGAGTCTTCAAATAGATCGTCTTTTGAAATTGATTTGTCCGTTCAAAACAATTTATTTGCGTGATTATCAGTTATAGATAAAGAAATTAACAGATTAGTACTAGGATTAGTACTCAATGAAGCCATTTCGATCAGCTGTTTTTTTGTTTACAAACTTTTTTGACTGAAAAAACAAGCACAAAACACACTAAACACGGTCTAATCCTTTCGAAATTGCACACAACGGAAGTTGAAACTCTTCTGAATCAAAGTTTTATAAGCTATAAATAAAAATAGTTGAATGGAAAAGCCCGATTACTAATAAAATGAAACAAACCATCGGTGACGCAGAGAGTGGCTAAACGTACACTGGTGAAATCGCATTGGCGCTGGGTGCGGCGTAACGTATTAAATGGGTTAAACTAAACTACTTCTTTAAGCCCACAGGAAGCTAGATCAAGTTCTTTATACTAAACATCTTTAAACTAAACTACTTCTTTAAGCCCACAGGAAGCTAGATCAAGTTGTTTATCACAGGCAAACAACATAAACAATGGTATTAAAGTTAAAAATTAACCATCAGTTTTTATGAGGAACGAGATTAACCCTCCTCTATCAAATGAGATTAACCCTCCTCTATCAAATGAGATTAACCCTCCTCTATCAAATTTGATGAACCATCCTCTATCAAACGAGATTAACCCTCCTCTATCAAATGAGATTAACCCTCCTCTATCAAATGAGATTAACCCTCCTCTATCAAATGAGATTAACCCTCCTCTATCAAATGAGATGAACCCTCCTCTATCAAAGGGCATGTATGGAAATTTCATTTGTAAAAGAAGAAAAAAATCTAAAGGATAATAAATGGAAAATTTATTCAATCAGTTTTGGGTCAATAAATGAATAAATAATTTATTTTCAAGCCCTAACACATCTTGTTTCAGTACTTTCTCCAGCTTGGCTTTTCTGTTGCAAAAAAAAACAAAACAAAAAAAACCGACTTACTTTTATAGCTGACATTGGCAGGTGAACTCGTGATGCTAGAGTTAAGGAACGTGTTGGTGGCCATACACTGATACGTGCCATACTGTTCACCTGTCATTACGATGGTCAGCTTTGTGGAAAACTGTTTGCTGAGTCCCGTGACATCAAAGTCCCCGTAGGTCACAGTCAGTTGATCCCCTTGGAGAAATAGGTCTCCATTTCTTAGCCATTGGACCTGATGGAATTAAAAGAATGTCTGTTCAGAGAATGTACATGAGAAATGTATTCTAGTAAAGATAGATTTCAACACTTCATTTAACAAATGAATAAAACAGGATTGTAACAAGAGGAAACAAGTTTCATGATAATTTAATCCATTCACATGCACCAACCTGTTCGCATGGACAAGCGCTGAAAGAAATAGGGTTTGAAAAATATTTTTAACCAATTAATATTTAGTACAACAGTTGCCAAGCCGAGGCTCACGAGCCGCAATGTGGCTCTTCTGTTTTCACATTGCGGCTCGAAAACAATTTATGAAATTAAAACTTTTCTTTTGAAATATATATAAAATAAAATAATAAAAGAAAGTTTATAGAAATCTTGACCTGAACAAAGGGTTGTGCTTGGTTTATATTTTAAAAGTTGAAATTAGCAATTCGTTTCTGATTGATTGATGATGTAAATTTCTGGTTCAGATATAAAAATCCAAATTTTTAAGTTTTGAACATTACTGTTATTCCTACTAAAATTATGATCTTATTATTTCAAAGTTTAAATCAAATATGGCAAACAAGTTGCAGAAAATGAAAATACAGTTGGACCTCGCTGTGTGGAACTCGAAGGTTGTGGTGGAGCAGGCCAGGGCCCTATATGGGCTGTAGCGCCACGGATGATGATGATGGTGATGTGTTATCTTGAGCCAGGCAAAGGTTACAGATACAATCTATTCATTCAAGATGATAGTTTTTCAGTACTCCTAGTTTTTGTTGATGCTGTACTTACATTGAGATTGGGAGAGCTCCTTCCTGTGACACAAGTTAAGACAACTTTCTCTCCAATTCCAGCATCCACGGATAATGGGGGTAAGATGAATGGCTCAATATCTGTAACAAACAGGAAAATTTTAGTTTTAAAAAAATAATTTTTTAGTTCAGTAAATGCCATATTTAAAATTAACAATGTCTTCAACCCTTTTACTAATATGGATGGCAACCACATTTCCTCTCATGAGAGTTAAGGTTAAAAGAAATTGATTTCTATTCAACATGTATTACAAGCAGAATTTTCACCCAACAACAGAGAAATACAACTGAATATTTGAAACCAATATATGACATGCATGCTAGGATCATGCAGGCCAGCTGACATCTCTAATTTTTACATTAGTTTTAGATAAACGTATCACCTTCAAAAAAAGTCACTGTTTGACAGGCGAACTCTCCAATCAGACAACAACCAATCAGGCGACAATCAATCAGACAACAATCCTGCAATCAGAAAACAACCAATGAGGCAACAAGCCTCCAATCTGACAACAACCAATAAGACCACTAATCAGTCAACCAGCCTCCAATCTGACAACAACCAATAAGACCACTAATCAGTCAACAAGCCTCCAATCTGATGACAACCAATCAGGCAACTCAACATTGAAAAGACAGAAACAGGCCACCCACAAGCTTTGATGACAACTGACGTAGAGTTCAGCCTGTAAACATTCCCGCTGTCATCCGTGCTTGATGCCACACACGTGTAGGTCCCCACGTCCAGCGGGGATACTTTTGGCACAAACAGGGAGTTGTTGGAGAACCTGGACGCCTTGTCTGGCAGGCCCGTGCCATTGTGCTGCCACATGTACGTAACCTTGGGGGACAGGTCACTCTGGTTGGCCAACCTGGCCTGACACGACAACACCAGATCCTGGCCAATCACTATGGATCTGTTCTCTGGTTTGTTAACCCATTCTGAAATTACATTTAAAAAACTTGAATTCAAGCAGCAAGTAATTGTAAATTAGAAAATAGATCTACAGCAAATGAAATGTCAGAATATCAATCATATCTAAATGATCTATAATGGACAAGAGTATGTCTTCATCTTCAAATAAATTTATAGCTAATGTTGGGCTTCAGTTTCACATTTCAAAATTTTTTTCCATAACGAGCACAAATTTAGATGACCTCCCGTCTATTAAATAAAAATTAACAGTTTAATATCTTTGAGTTTATATGGTGTGAGTGAGTGAGTGTGTGGGTGAGTGTGGGTGAATGAGTATGTGGGAGTGAGTGTGGGTGAGTGTGTGTGTGGGAGTGAGTGTGTTGGAGGGAGTGTGGGTGATTGAGTGTGTTGGAGTGAGTGTGGGTGAGTGTGTGGGAGTGAGTGTGTGGGTGAGTGTGGGTGAGTGAGAGTGTGGGAGTGAGTGTGGGTGAGTGCGTGTGTGGGAGTGAGTGTGTTGGAGGGAGTGTGGGTGAATGAGTGTATTGGAGTTAGTGTGTGGGAGTGAATGTGTGGGATAGAGTGTGTTGGAGTGAGTGTGTGGGTGAGTGAGTGTGAGGGAGTAAGTGTGTGAGTGAGTGAGTGTGAGTGAATGAGTGTGAGTGAGTGGGTGGGAGTGAGTGTGTGGGTGAGTGAGTGTTTGGGAGTGAGTGTGTGGGTGAGTGTGTAGGTGAGTGAGTGTGTGGGAGTGAGTGTGTGGGTGAGTGAGTATGTGGGTGAGTAAGTGTGTGGGTATGAGTGTGTGGGTGAGTGAGTGTGAGAGTGAGTGTGTGGGTGAGTGAGTGTGTGGGTGAATGAGTGTGAGGGTGAGTGTTAGGGAGTGAGTGTTAGGGAGTGAGTGTGTGGGTAAGTGAGTGAGTGTAAGTGAATGTGAGGGAGTGAGTGTGTGGGTGGGTGAGTGTTAGGGAGTGAGTGTTAGGGAGTGAGTGTGTGGGTAAGTGAGTGAGTGCGAGTGAGTGTGAGGGAGTGAGTGTGTGGGTGAGTGAGTGTGAGGGTGAGTGAGTGTGTGGGAGTGAGTGTGAGGGAGTGACTGTGTGGGTGGGTGAGTGTGTGGGTGAGTGAGTGTGTGGGAGTAAGTGTGTGGGTGAGTGAGTGAGTGTGTGTGTGAGTGAGTGAGTGTGGGGGTGAGTGTGTGTGTGAGTGAGTGTGTGGAAGTAAGTATGTGGGTGAGTGAGTGAGTGTGAGGGAGTGAGTGTGTGGGTGAGTGAGTGTGAGGGAGTGAGTGTGAGGGAGTGAGTGTGGGTGAGTGAGTGTGGGTGAGTGAGTGTGTGGGTGAGTGAGTGTGAGTGTGAGTGAGTGTGTGGGTGAGTGAGTGTGTGGAAGTTAGTGTGTGGCTGAGTGAGTGAGTGTGAGGGAGTGAGTCTGTGGGTGAGTGAGTGTGTGGGTGAGTGAGTGTGAGGGTGAGTGAGTGTGAGGGAGTGAGTGTGTGGGTGAGTGAGTGTGAGGGTGAGTGAGTGTGTGGGTGAGTGAGTGTGAGGGAGTGAGTGTGAGGGAGTGAATGTGTGGGTGAGTGAGTGTGAGGGTGAGTGCATTTGAGGGAGTGAGTGTGAGTGTGAGTGAGTGTGAGGGTGAATGAGTTTGAGGGAGTCAGTGTGTGGGTTAGTGAGTGTGAGGGAGTGAGTGTGAGGGAGTGAGTGTGAGGGAGTGAGTGTGTGGGTGAGTGAGTGTGAGGGTGAGTGAGTGTGAGGGAGTGAGTCTGTGGGTGAGTGAGTGAGAGGGTGAGTGAGTTTGAGGGAGTGAGTGTGGGTGAGTGAGTGTGAGTGTGAGTGAGTGTGAGGGTGAGTGAGTTTGAGGGAGTCAGTGTGTGGGTGAGTAAGTGTGAGGGAGTGAGTGTGAGGGAGTGAGTGTGTGGGTGAGTGAGTGTGAGGTTGAGTGAGTGTGAGGGAGTGAGTGTGGGTGAGTGAGTGTTTGGGTGAGTGAGTATGTGGGTGAGTGAGTGTGAGGGTGAGTGAGTGTGGGGGTGAGTGAGTTTGAGGGAGTGAATGTGTGGGTGAGTGAGTGTGAGGGAGTGAGTGTGAGGGAGGGAGTGTGTGGGTGAGTGAGTGGGGGGTGAGTGAGTATGTGGGTGAGTGAGTATGTGGATGAGTGAGTGTGTGGGTAAGTCAGTGTGTGGGTGAGTCAGTGTGTGGGGGAGTGAGTGTGTGGGTGAGTGAGTGTGAGGGAGTGAGTGTGTGGGTGGGTGAGTGTGTGGGGGAGTGAGTGTGTGGGTGAGTGTGAGGGAGTGAGTGTAAGGGAGTGAGTGTGAGGGAGTGAGTGTGTGGGTGAGTGTGGGCTGAGTGAGTGTGGGGTGAGTGAGTATGTGGGTGAGTGAGTGTGTGGTGAGTGAGTGTGAGGGAGTGAGTGTGTGGGTGAGTGAGTGTGTGGGTGAGTGTGAGGGAGTGAGTGTGTGGGTGGGGGAGTCTGTGGGGGAGTGAGTGTGTGGGTGATTGTGAAGGAGGGAGTGTGAGGGAGTGAGTGTGAGGGAGGGAGTGTGAGGGAGTGAGTGTGTGGGTGAGTCAGTGTGTGGGTGAGTGAGTGTGTGGAAGTGAGTGTGTGGGTGAGTGAGTGTGTGGGTGAGTGAGTGTGTGGGTAAGTGAGTGTGTTGGTGAGTGAGTGTGTGGGTAAGTGAGTGTGTTGGTGAGTGAGTGTGTGGAAGTGAGTGTGTGGGTGAGTGTGTGAGTGAGTATGTGGGTGAGTGAGTTTGTGGGTGACTGAGTGTGTGGGTAATTGAGTGTGTGGGGGAGTGAGTATGTGGGTGAGTGAGTGTGTGAGTGTGTGGGAGTAAATGTGTGGGAGTGAGTGTGTGGGAGTGAATGTGTGGGAGTGAGTGTGTGGGTGAGTGAGTGTGAGGGTGAGTGAGTGTGTGGGAGTGAGTGTGAGGGAGTGAGTGTGTGGGTGGGTGAGTGTGTGGGTGAGTGAGTGTGTGGGAGTAAGTGTGTGGGTGAGTGAGTGAGTGTTTGGGTGAGTGAGTGAGTGTGGGGGTGAGTGTGTGGGTGAGTGAGTGTGTGGAAGTAAGTATGTGGGTGAGTGAGTGAGTGTGAGGGAGTGAGTGTGTGGGTGAGTGAGTGTGAGGGAGTGAGTGTGTGGGTGAGTGAGAGTGAGGGTGTGTGAGTGTGAGGGTGAGTGAGTGTGTGGGAGTGAGTGTGTGGGTGGGTGAGTGTGTGGGTGAGTGAGTGTGTGGGAGTAAGTGTGTGGGTGAGTGAGTGAGTGTGTGGGTGAGTAAGTGAGTGTGGGGGTGAGTGTGTGGGTGAGTGAGTATGTGGAAGTAAGTATGTGGGTGAGTGAGTGAGTGTGAGGGAGTGAGTGTGTGGGTGAGTGAGTGTGAGGGAGTGAGTGTGTGGGTGAGTGAGTGTGAGGGTGAGTGAGTGTGAGGGAGTGAGTGTGTGGGTGAGTGAGTGTGAGGGAGTGAGTGTGAGGGAGTGAGTGTGGGTGAGTGAGTGTGGGTGAGTGAGTGAGTGTGTGGGTGAGTGATTGAGTGTGGGGGTGAGTGTGTGGGTGAGTGAGTGTGTGGAAGTTATTTTGTGGCTGAGTGAGTGAGTGAGTCTGTGGGTGAGTGAGTGAGTGTGTGGGTGAGTGAGTGTGAGGGTGAGTGAGTGTGAGGGAGTGAGTGTGTGGGTGAGTGAGTGTGAGGGTGAGTGAGTGTGTGGGTGAGTGAGTGAGTGTGAGGGAGTGAGTGTGATGGAGTGAATGTGTGGGTGAGTGAGTGTGTGGGTGAGTGAGTGAGTGTGAGGGAGTGAGTGTGATGGAGTGAATGTGTGGGTGAGTGAGTGTGAGGGTGAGTGAGTTTGAGGGAGTGAGTGTGAGTGAGTGTGAGGGTGAGTGAGTTTGAGGGAGTCAGTGCGTGGGTGAGTGAGTGTGAGGGAGTGAGTGTGTGGGTGAGTGAGTGTGAGGGTGAGTGAGTGTGAGGGAGTGAGTCTGTGGGTGAGTGAGTGAGTGTGTGGGTGAGTGAGTGTGAGGGTGAGTGAGTTTGAGGGAGTGAGTGTGTGGGTGAGTGAGTGTGAGGGTGAGTGTGTGGGGGAGTGAGTGTGAGAGAGTGAGTGTGAGGGAGTGAGTGTGTGGGTGAGTGAGTGTGAGGGTGAGTGAGTTTGAGGGAGTGAGTGTGGGTGAGTGAGTGTGAGTGTGAGTGAGTGTGAGGGTGAGTGAGTTTGAGGGAGTCAGTGTGTGGGTGAGTAAGTGTGAGGGAGTGAGTGTGAGGGAGTGAGTGTGTGGGTGAGTGAGTGTGAGGG
>MUZC01004792.1:474943-487583 GCA_002072015.1 Radix auricularia | reverse complement strand
TTTATGTTTTGAAAAGCCAGGGGTGGGGGGGGGGGATTGGGGGCGGTCATTGGCGGCATTCACAGTTTACTGCAGTTTATCGGTTATTTTTGGGTGAAACAGAAAATAGACTTCACTTACTTTGGTACGGTAGTGACAGCAGAGGCGTAACTAGGGTTGGTGTCACCCGGGGTGGTAGCTAATGGCTAATGGTTTCACCCCCTCACGAATTAACCCATAGAACTCCCGAGTTTTCCAGTTGCAAAATAACGGGAACATACAGAATTTTACATTTTGGTGTCACCCCTCTGATGATGTCACCCGGGGCGGCCCGCCCCCATCGCACTCCCCTGGTGACACCACTGAGTGACAGTTGTTGATGGCAATTCGAAGACATGCGCATTGTTTAATTAATAGGAGATTTCATTCCTGTTATGGTTATTGGCAACAACGCTAAAAGTAAAACCCAGTCTGTCCTTCACGTTTACTTTTTACAGTGCACCTTGCCGGTGTGTCGAGATTATGGACAACACTGTCATAGCGCCAGCCCTTCACAAGTGAAGTAATCATTACACATTAGTTTTATGAGGTGACCTCTGGACACGTTTGCATAGGTCTACACAGATACAACAGGATCAGGTAGTGCGGAATTAGAAGATAAGCCAAATCCTATGACTCCTTGAACTACGGCGTCTGCGGGCATTGGAAGGACTAGGGGCCAATGAGTCTAACATCATGGGGTTGGGACGGCATGCTGTCGGGGAGATCCCGCCCCACTCAAGTGATAATTAACCTCCTTTTATGGGGGGAAAAAGGGCTGTTATCGATTAATTCAACTTTAATCATTAACTTTTGAAAAATTACTGAATAATTAATCGATAATTTTGATTAAAGCCGAAAATAAGGTTTATGACGTCATTAAACAGAAAATATCATAAAATGCCCATAACTTATGTATTTAATTAATAATAATAATATTTTTAGGTGATATATTTAAATATAAGTAGTTCAATTTACTGTCAATGAATTGTAATTTTGTTATTATTAATTAAGTAAAAACAATGTTTTGAAATCCTTTATTTATATTAACTTGTGACTTGTGGTGTCTGAGCCGTGCGTGCCGTGGTATTTTATCGATTAAAATAATTTTAATTGATAACAATTTTTACCAATTAATCAAGAAATTAATCGTTATTTTCCGCAGCCCTGGGGAAAAGGCATTTTTTAAAAAAAAATAAGGGGTAATGTATATGAGTAAAAAATTATTTTTTGAGTGGGTTGGGGTTGGGGTGGGTTTTGGCCAATATTCACTCTAAGGTTCGTTGGCCCATGTGCAAAGTTGCACAGCAGCCATTTAAAAAAAATATTTTACAAAATTTTCTGCACCGTAATTCTAAACTGCTGTGTTGCATCTGTCAGATATCTGCACAGCTTAAAGGGAACATTTGTTGTGGACTGCAAAAATATGGACACACTAGCCAAAAATTGGAATATTTGGAAAGAAAGGGATGAAGAATGAATTAACATACAAATTATTTCTGTATTTATAATCAAAATAATAAACATAAAATGTACTGACTGGATACTGTACTTGCCTGTGTAAAAGGGGAGAGCAGTGTATGGTGAGGATTGATTTTTATCTTAACTTCAGATATCCTAACAATGATGCCTAAGGTGCAGTGTAATGTACCAAACAAATGATCTGATCTTATCAAATACATAGGCAACTTATATACAGAAGATTGTTGCGTCCTTCATTTATCCATTGCATCCTGTCACTGTCAACATTTCATGGATAGGGACAAGGGATGTAGGTTCCAGTTTAAGTATTAGCATAAGTCATAAGTCATAAGTGTCATAAACATTTATCACTCATTCAATTTGATCATAAAAAAAAACTTTTAAATTAAGTATACATTAATTTAATGCAGCTAATATTTTTTTAGAATAATTTATTTTTAAAATATATATTTATATTATTATTTAAATTTTAAAGGTATTTCTTTGTAAATATTTTTGTGTATTGAGTATTGATGTTTAAATTTAAAAATGGAAAATGCTCAAGCTCAAATTATAAGAACAAGTTAACATATTAATTTTAATTGATTACCATATAAACGAAAGTGAAAGTATATCTGAGACAATTATTATAACTGACTTTTGCTGATTATATTATATTTAAATTTATATCTTGAATCTTAAAATTAAAAGATTTGATCATTACAAAGGAAATCATTTGCTTCAATTTCAATAAAATTTTCAATTTCTTAGTCAATAATTTACTTAATTTAAATTTTTAAAAAAGTTTATAACCAATTTAGAAGCCTACTCACACTAAATTAAATAAAACAATCCGCGTGTCAGTTTCTAGTGCAATTTTAATTTGAATCTTTTTTTTTTTTTTTTTTTCATCCGTCAGCCACCTCCCACTTTTCTCAGCAGTTAAATATTCTTGCAAACTTGAACATATTAGTATTAGTAATCAAATGTACTTCTGTAAATGTTCATATGAATTAGCCAATAATCAGATCACGAAATGAAGCTCAAAAAAATGCAATGCACAAGTATTTGTTCTGTTTTAGTAATAATTTAACGTACTTACCCTCTTAAAATTTAGTTAAGTTTGTCCGGACCTTGAAACCTTTCTTTCCGAAGAAAAAACCCAACAAAACATTGTTATGCTGCCAAATAAAAAGTTTAACTTCATATTTCGTTTTGTATCTATTTCTAGCAGATGTTTTGTTTTTACCTTGATAGACAAAACTGTCATGTGACAATATCACATGACCCACTGCATAGTAAATGTTTTGTATTTGCGCTTTTATTATACATCCTAACGCCTGATACTAATAGATTTATATTATTAATCGTTTCACTTTCCCCAGGATTCGGGTATGCCTACTACTTTTACTCGAATGGAGTTTCATTTCTAATGGAAATAGGAGTGCTGCATTTTACGTTGACTAAATTATGCTACACTGACACAATCACAACACTGACACACTGTGAATGTGAATGTGAGTAGTCTGAGTAGTACTGGTACAACATTACAAGTGACTAATTGGTAATTAGTAATGAGATTGAGACTTAGGCTAAAACCTATAGCTCCGACCGCAGCGTCGCGTCTCTTCCGATTTTTTAGGGTTTGGGTTAGGTTTAGCTTTAGAATTTCGAAAAATTGATGATTTTTAGGGTTTGGGTAGTTAGGTAGGCCTATAGCTTTAGAATTTCTGAAAATTGAAGATTTTAGGGTTTGGATGGCCGCCGATACGGTCGGCCCGGTCGGAGATATAGGTTTTAACCGAGACTTATCTCAATGTGTTAGTTAAGTGTTAGTAGTGTTTCGTTACTGAATATTTATATAGGCTGTAAATAGGCTAAAATATGTTATTTAACATCGGCACTTACTTCATAAACTTTATTTAATCATTTTAATTTTATTGATTTTTGTGAAAGTTTTAATTTTTAATAAATTTTTTCTAAAAAAATGTAGTTTTCAACAACGAATTTTAATGTACATGCATGAGCTCAATATCAATACTGACAATAGTCGAAGACAAAGAAAAAAAACAATTACAATCATAATGACCATATACTGCCATTTAGTCATTTAGCTTGTAGTTGTATTCTTTTAAAAAAATGTGTACCATTTTGTTTCAGCTGTCATATTATTTTTGGGGGTCGACTAGTGAGCGGGCTACAAACTTTTAATAATTTAATACTAATACTTTTCTCTTCCAATAGAGTGGGGGGTCGGCTTCCGAACAAACAGGGTATAGAACAAGTATGTGGGGTAATTTAATTTAACTATATTGAAATTTGACAAGAAGAAGAACAACACCAATTAAAAACAATCTAAATGATAAATGAAAGAAAGTAGGCTTTAAAAAAAACAAAAACAATTTGATTCTTTATGATTATGCATTATTAATAGTAATAGTAATATAATTTTTTATAATTATGTCACAATTTCTTTTTTAATTTGGCATGCATTACACTCACGAAACCGTTAATCACAGCCTACATATCGTGGGTCCTAATACCGTTGCTGACACCCAACAAATTGAGCGGTCATGGAACTCTGTAAAGTAAAAGAACTAAATAAACGCCACAACAGTACTTCTCGTCATATTATAGTTATACAATGATATTAACATTTATTTAGTAGTAATAGCCTAAGTATTGCGGGGCTGCCAACAGATAACACCAAAATAATAAATAAATTTTTTTGATCGTCGGATAAAAAACAAGTACCTTTATATTATTTATTATAATTTTATAATTATACTATACTGTCTATATGTAACCTCAAATAATTAAATG
The DNA here is from genome assembly GCA_002072015.1 of Radix auricularia. Classification (NCBI taxonomy): domain Eukaryota; kingdom Metazoa; phylum Mollusca; class Gastropoda; family Lymnaeidae; genus Radix; species Radix auricularia. Next base: position 483,281 of record MUZC01004792.1, on the reverse strand, counting down.
TAACAAAGTATTACTTATTGATCAAACTAGAACTCTTTCCACAGACTTTATGCTTTATTATTTAAAATTAATTTTAGTGTTAAGTCCACACAAGTTTCATATTCATAATTTTTAATTAAAAAAATATTTTGTTTGTGTCATGACTGAAAGCTAAAGGACCTCAATTCCTCCTTTTCTAAAAAAATTATGCTTTTGTGTTTATTTCATGTCTTGTAATACAAATTTTAAAGTTATATCTCAAATTTTTTATAAAAGAAAATTTTTCACTTGTCATTAGTCATCATTACTATTTAGTATTAGCATTAGCCTTATGTTTTCTTATCTAGACAAACGCTCCTTCTATGCAGAAAATTATTGCGTCCACAGTCTATGTCGTTCTGTTGGCAAGTGACGCAGTGTTCACAGGTCACGGCTATGAGTGTCCCAAGCATGACCCAGCCGCCTTTGTTTCCCTGACTAATGTTAGGTACCCTTTAGAAGCTTTGAAGCTGGGTGGACTCGGGGACACCCTTGGCCCCAAGAATAAATCGTTGCCTTTACAAGGATTCGAACCCATGACCATCGGTGTGCCAGTCAAGCGTGCATGCCACTCCACCACCGTTTAAATATTTTTGATCAAATATATTGATTACTGAATCTTTATAGTCTTTACTTCTATTGTCTAAGGGCAAGGCTTACTTATTGGTTTTAATAACGTGCAACCTCTTTCAGTCTCAGACTATCATGGATTCAATTTTATGTAAACAATAACTATGATGACATCTGAATTAAACACTGACATGTTATCATCCTTACCTCTGTTGTCCAAGCTCTTGACTTGGAGGTTAGCGGTGCATGGCAAGGCAGTGGTTGCTTGTTTGGTTAATAATGTAAACAAAATCAGAGACTTATGTAAGTTATTGTGAGGGGCATTTATGACAATTTATTGCTAACATTTTTTTGTTTGTTGTAAAATAGAACCAGCACAATAGATTGGCTTGATTTAGCCTAATAAGAGGCAAATAAATTTGTTTGTTTTTTTAGTTTAAAGGATAACCATGTTCTAAAACATGCCATCAAAAAATACTTGGGCTTGGCCCTTAAATTTTGAGCCCAACATATGGACCAGCAATAAAATATATTTACCCTCTCAATTCATCACAAAATTCCACAATTATAAATACCTCCTACAGGTGTAACATATTTGAAGAATGGGGTCTTACTCTGAAGTAAATAAAGCAGAAAACAGCAAATGATGTTAAACTTTTCCTCTAAAATGTCATCTAATTTTTCTTTTTAAAAGCGGAATGAATGAGACAGCTTTAAATGTAAACTCCTTCAATTTTTGTAGGAAATAGTCATTCTTATACTAACCTGAACCCTCTCCATTCAGTGTCTACATTTGAGGTGTCAAACTCAATCATTTAATGGGCCCAAACGCAAATGATATGTAAAGTTGAAATTTTTAAAACTAAATTTAAAAGAAAACAGTTTAATAATAACAAATAAATGTCATACCCACTTTTGCTAGGATTTCAACTTGTCGGAGATGAATGTTTGGCATGCTTCTTTTAACTTTATACGAAATTTCACGTGTGCAATTGACTCATGTTCAACTGCTCATTTCTGGTGTTCTATTTTTTTATGTATTCCCCGAGGCAGGTTTATGCTGGTGAACAAAATGTGGGTGAGACAACACTGATGCTTATAGATTAGTAAATAAATCATATGTGAACAGAGTATGAGTGAGCCTGACATACATTTATATGTGCAGATTCTCCCTTTGTAAAATTTCAAAATTTGCACGTTGCTCTGCCATAATTTGGTGTTTTTTTTTTCACATCTGTTTCAGTCTGTGAATTCACTATGTTAAAGAGGAGCGTGTAATGTGATATCATTATATCTCTCTATGTGTCTTTATATGTCTCTTTAAGTCCTCTACCTTCTGTAGCTACTGCTCTACACCGGGGCTTTAAACTCTTCTTTATATTTTTTCTTGTAGTGACATCTTATAAAACGTTCCTTGATCTCAGCCAGAAATTACAAACACAGGTTTACTGACAATGTCTGTAAAAACATTAGCCTCCCGTCTGCTTTGAAAGGCTTTGTTTTCATTTTCAAAATTTTCTCTTCACAATTTTAAAGGCTTGATTTGATTTAAAAAAAAAAAAAAAAAAAAAATTTCATTTACTGACAGATTTGTCATAGCATGTAAAGGGGATGTATTACCCTTTGACTACATTACTTTATTTCTTATGAATCAGCCAAAAAGTTACTGGACTATTGTAACAGTTAACAATGAACTCACTACACAACTGTTATATTCTTTTAATCTGATTGAAGTGAGAAAGAACTCTCTCTGGCAAAGCGTGTAACTAGGAAATTTGATTGGCACAGGTCCATTAAATAATTTTTATCTCAAATTATCCCAGGGGCTGAATATAATTGTACACCCTGGTAAAACATGTTGGGTTTGATGTAATTATTTGGCAGGCTGGATGTGGCAATCGGGAGTTGAGTTCAGCACATTTGATATAGGAAGATTTTGAAACCTTTTTGTCTTCGTGTTCTCTAGCTTGACAGCCGCCTAGTAGGTGGGCACTCATTTGTTGTCAGTAAATCATTGGGGGGGGGGGGGGTGAAATATCATTGGCCCAATACACATGACCAGATGTGTCACTAGGGTTGGTGTCACCCTGCCCCCCCACCACAGCACCTCCCTAGTGACGCCACTGCACATGACACAAATCTCTGGCCCTTCAGGTCTTTATTCATGCAATATTCTTTCATGTAGCGATTTTCTGATGATTTTAGTTGTCTTGGCAGTTGCTCATAAGAGAAGACTTTAAAAAGGAGTATTGAGAATTAATTTTCATGAATACAATTTTTAACAATACTTAATACAAAAGATTATTTTTAAATATTAAAGTCTCCCTCCACTTCCTGCTAATGATTAAACTTAAATAGATAACATCTGACATCTGCTGAATAAAAAAAAAAACACTTGGTATTTCCCTTTTGTCAATAGTTGGTTTGTTATAAATTGACACAGATGAAAGAATCAAATAGCTAATGAGTTCAAATTTAGTTATTGTTCCTGTTTTAAATGAATGATGGTGAATGAGTTTTACCCATCTTGACATAAATTTTGCTGTCTGTTTTTTTTAGCTTTTTCATTGTTTGATGAAAAAAATCCTTTAGGTAGCAATTGTTTTCTCATCTTATTGTTTTAAACCTTTAAAAAGTGAATACGAATTGTTAATTAGAAGGAACAACGAGAATGGCACAAATTGTTTTAGTATCATGGTTTGTAACTTAAAATAGTCCCTACTGGACAATGCTGCTGTATTATTAACGATAATGGTCTCGGTAAAAACCTATGCTTATATTTTAAAATTGAATAGCTTACTATCTCAATCTTGTGGCTAAAAGTAAAGTTGAAGAGACTTAATTTGATTTCAGTTTCCTGTTTGCCAATTTATTGCAATGCGCAGTTGTGCTGTCACTGGCATGTGCAAAAAATTTGTTTTAGAAATCCACTGAAATCCCATACAGAATCATGTGCTACAGCAAACCTTGAGAAACATTTTGTATGAGGGTGGGGTGTGGAATGGTACAACATGGCCACAAATAATAGCAGTATTTTTTAATAATAGGCTATTATTTGTAGTAATGCAATACAGCATATTTTGATACACTAACCAAGTTGGCATTTATTAAAGTTAAATGATAAAGAAATGTAATGAGATGTTAGAAGTTGACGTGGTTGTAAACATTATATTTTGTTCTCTTTCAGTTCCTCTATTTTGATGCTGTGTAGTTAGGAGTATCATCAGATATAGACACTTTGCCATTTTTGATAGTAGGCTGAATATAACAAAGGCCTTGAAAATGATGGGCGTAAGTAAGATGTAAAATATTTAAGCTAATAACTACAGTGTTCATAGTTTTCCTCAATGTTTGTGATAGACATGTCAGCACACACTTATTTAAAAAATAAAAGAGTTTTCAGTTGACTATTGACATTTATAATTTTATATGGAACATTTCACTGTGAATGGCTGCTCTCATTTCACTGTGAATGGCTGCTCTCATTTCACTGTGAATGGCTGCTCTCGTTTCACTGTGAATGGCTGCTCTCATTTCACTGTGAATGGCTGCTCTCATTTCACTGTGAATGGCTGCTCTCATTTCACTGTGAATGGCTGCTCTCATTTCACTGACAAGTTCAAAAACAGAAAGAGACCCAAATTAAAAGCATTTATTTTTAGATTTAGGGCACATAACAAAGCAATTCTGCCAGCTAAATTTTCATGCATTCTCAAGCTTTTTTAAAAAAAAACTGTTTTAAATATTATCCATAACGGCGTATGAATGAATGTTAAGAGCTATTAAAAATAATGTTGGTAAAAATTTACCAAGCAAATGTATCAAATTTCTTTCTTATCATTTCTTATCAATTTGATAATGTTTATTTCCCAGTTAATTGTATTGTTCATACATGTAAGCAGCAATTGCCTGTGTTAGCACATTATAGTAGTACACATGCATTGAAAGATAAGATAACAGGAGTTGAAAAATTGCAACTTTTTAGGATGTCCCATATATAAATAAAATACAATTTGTTGATGCTTAAGACATTTTTTTGATGCTCATTGATAATAATATTTGAATGATATCCAATATACAATACAGTAATGCATTTTGGTAATACACATTTTTTTGAGTTATGATTTATAGACATATTTAATATTCTCTTTTTTAGAAAAGCTTAATAAAACATTTTTTTTTACCCTTTATCTTGTGTCAAGAAAGGGATGAGTATTAGTTTTAAAATAAATAATTAAATAGCAATGAATTAATATAAAGTAAAGCTAAAAAATACAAATGTTCTCTATATATTCATTTAACCTCAATTTGCTTTACTTGACTTTACATTAATATTCAGAAAAAATAGTGCTGAATACATGTATTTAGAGAATAACGCGTTTTGACTTTGTGAAAAATGAAATTAACATCCTGACCTGTGTTTTTTTTCAGATGTACTTTGACACCAATTCCACAATGACTGATATTCTCTTTCACAAGTGGAACACATATTCAACCGGAGGTGATGACTATTTTAATTAATCACTTTATAGAAACACAGACTAACTACACATACTTTATAGAAACACAGACTAACCACACATACTTTATAGAAACACAGCCTAACCACACATACTTTATAGAAACACAGACTAACCACACATACTTTAAAGCAACACAGACTAACCACACATACTTTATAGCAACACAGACTAACCACACATACTTTATAGCAACACAGACTAAACACACATACTTTATAGCAACACAGACTAACCACCTATGGCGGATTAAGGGGGGGGGGCTGAACGGGCTAAAGCCAGGGGCCCCCGACGGTTTGGGGGCCCCCAAACTTTTTATATTTTATAATAAAAGTGTACAAATGTTTGCACGAACCCTTGGAAATATAATAAATAAAATAAATTAATAAATATTATCTCTACAACTGGATTTAGTTGCCTCCCTTAGAGAACATAGTTTAAATTATTGTTTATATTTTAAAAATTTCTCCGTTGTGACGAGCTCCGCTGGCCGTGTGGAGAGAGTAATGGCTTGTGATGCAAGTTTTTGTTTTCACACTCAATTGTAACATACCGGCAAACACTTTAAACAGTTACTTCTTCGTGTTCATTTTTTTCCCATTATTATTATTTAGTTACAGTCTTATATTAGCTGTTAACAATCATTTTAAGGGACGCTGGCTGGATAGGGCCCCCTTTTGATTGCAGCCCGGGGCCCCGTGCAGTCTTAATCCGCCCCTGCTAACCACACATACTTTATAGCAACACAGACTAACCACTAACCACACATACTTTATAGCAACACAGACTAACCACACATACTTTATAGCAACACAGACTAACCACACATACTTTATAGCAACACAGACTAACCACACATACTTTTTAGAAACACAGACTAACCACACATACTTTTTAGAAACACAGACTAACCACACATACTTTATAGAAACACAGACTAACCACACATACTTTATAGAAACACAGACTAACCACACATATCTCTGATTTATAATTGAACGTGTCTAGTTGTATTTTTACCGTCACAAATTTCAGTACATCCATTACTTTTGATATATTGATTTCAACTAGTTTTTTCTTATTTGCTTTATTTGTTCTTCTACATTTGTTTAATCTCAAATAAATAAAAAAAATGTCAGTAGTGAATAGTTTTAGGTTCATTCATGTTGTTCATTTCTAAATTAATAGAAAACTGTGACTGTCACTTGGGTTGTGTTCAATAAAATGCAGGAAAAAATTAGATTTTGATCTTAAATTAACAGACATTAGATTTAGCAGAGGGCAAACAATTCATGATAGTTTCAAGACACATTGGACAGTGTCCTAGATTTATTCCAGTCTCCTTGTTAGTTACACTCTCTATTAAATAAGATTGTAAAAGCAATGACTGGCCAGCCCCATAATAATTATGTTATAATATGTTGATTAAAAATTTTAATTCTGAATAATTTTTATGACATGGATGTATTTAAGTCAAAGCATTAGAAAGTTTATGGTTTAATAAATTTAGTTTATTCAATGTATTTTTTTTAAAGCTAACTTATTGGGTCTGTGGCCATTTGACTGATCAAAGTTTTGAGTTTGTATAAAGTTCAATGATCTCATAAAAGTTTTGAGTTTTTATAAAGTTCAATGATCTCATCAAAGTTTTGACAGGCTGTGTTTTAATGTTACCAACAATCCCAAACAAATGTAACAGAATGTTGTCTCATGACCCACTGACAAGCAGGAGGATTTAGTTTTAAAATAATTAATAAATGGGCAACCCTAGGACTGATTATTTACCTGGCGTTTCAAAATACATTTGAATATGTATGATATGCTAATTAATTTTTTTCTTTTCCGTTCACTTCCACAGATGCCATCTTGGCATCGTTCTTGTCGTTTTTGTTCACCGTTTTATTTGAAGGATTGAAAACATTAAAATCGTTTCTGGCACTAATGAAGAAAAGACCACTCGGGAATGACGGACAGGAAAAAGTCACCGCAGCTGGAGAAGATGGACCTGGCAGTTCACAAACTGACCTACTTATTTCACTGAGAATTCCTCTCAGTCAAAATGTTCGTTCTTTGAGGTATAAATACATAAGTTTGATTGATGTTCCTTAAAGAATGAATCTCTATTACCCTGTCTGTTTCTATGCTAGAAATTTGCCAATGATTTAAATTTAAAGACGTTATTCTGTTATTTGTTTTTGTAATGTTATTATCTACATTCTCATTCTTTGATCTCATATTTAGGTAAATTAATCAAGGATTAACATACGCATTAAATGATAACATGTTTTTTGTTTTACTTATGAAGGGATTTTCTGCCTTGTTTTTTTATTATTAATTTTTGCTGTAATGCTGATTGACTATTGTTGGTCGACTGGTGGCGCTAATAATGAACACACTTTAGTACATAACAGCAAACCCTATTTCTTGAAATGATGAAAAAACTGGAAGAAAAAATATATCAAATATGAAATAATCATCATTTTTTTGTCCCGTTCTCTTCAGTGTTACAAAATATACCTTGTAATATAAGATTTTTGTATAATAAAATTGTTTGACTAAATGCTTGAAACACGCGTGTAAAATGTTTTGGTGTGCTTTTTAAATCCTTTATATTAACTTGTGGTGTCTGAGCCAAGGCGACCGACCAACCGCGCTGAAAAAACTTTGGATCAATTTTTAACCCACTTTCTCATAAGCTAGCGAGCTGAAATTTTGCAGGTAGACTGATGCCAATGATAAAAATGATGTTTCAAAATTTCAAATCGATCGAATTGACAGTAATTGAATTATTGAATTTTAAAATTATTTTATTAAACCCTTTATATCATGTTAATTTTTTGAGATAGAGTGTTGTGGTGCGTAATATGTTCAACAGCCTTTCATGTCGCGCAATAAGGTGCGCATTACATTGACAGTACTTTTTAAAAATATAAATTCACGATCGGTGCACATTATATTAAACACGTTTTACGAGATATAACTAGAATTTTGTATTTTCGGATTGTTTAACGTACAACAGTTTTTGTGGTGCATTACAGGATCAGATGCCACATCATTGATTCAAGTTTATTTGTTGTGAGTTTTTTCTGGGGCTACCTCCTAATGTTGTTGGTGATGACTTACTCAGTGTGGCTGGTAGTGGCAGTCATTTTAGGTGAGTCCTGCTGGTAGTGGCAGTCATTTTAGGTGAGTCCTGCTAGTAGTGGCAGTCATTTTAGGTGAGTCCTGCT
>MUZC01004792.1:455577-469980 GCA_002072015.1 Radix auricularia | reverse complement strand
TCCATATACTTTCTGTCTAGTGATGTTGAATATTACATCTCTACTTTGTTGTCCATATACTTTCTGTCTAGTTATGTTGAATATTACATCTCTACTTTATTGTCCAGATACTTTCTGACTAGTGATGTTGAATATTTTTTTTCTTAATTTATCCATTTTGTTTATTATAAAATAAAGACCTGTAATTTAAAATTTTAATTAGTTTATACACATATAAAACTTTGATATCAGGAACATTTTTACAGTAAAAAAGATGTTATAAAAAATTTAAGAGCATGCAACCTCCAATTCCATGACTCTTATTTTCTAAATTATTTTTTTACTTAAATATTCATAACTGACCTTTGTCCACCAAGCGTCCATTAGGACTCTCTCAGCTGATGTCAGATTAAATATTTGAGTAAGATTTAGTGTTGAATGTTACTTGGAGTACCATTTTTTTGTTGTTGGTGCTTCTAAGTTGTGGCATTTCTTCAAGAATTTTTTATTTAATCTCGAAACGTAAAAATTGTCCTGCTGTTCTTATTTTTTCCCTAGAGATAGTGATTTTGTGATGTCTGTCTCCAAATATTTAACTTCACATTTATGTGTTTATTTTTTTTGTGTGTGATGTAATCTGATCTGTTTCACAAATTTCAAAAGAGTTTAACAAAAAAAAAAATAAATCATTTGATTGCTACACATAAAGTAAGGATGAAAAAAAAAAAATTATGCATAGTAAGTGTCAATAACTCTTAAAGCCACAATGCGCAGTAATGCACTACTCGATAGAACTCTCCTTAGAAACCAAAACACAGAAAATAAAAACTCTCCAATGCGTGAAAGATGATGTATTCGACTTCCGGCAATGGCGGCCGTTGCCCGCGCGTTTGTTATCGCTCGATTTGTGAAGTTTTTTGGTAGTTTTAAGGTTTTTTTCTGAAGATGTGATTTGGCTATATTTTATTATAAAAATAATAGTACTAAACTACAGGTAAAAATAGTATTAAACACAAGATTGTGTTTTGGATACGTAAAATAATCATTATTTTCCTAAAAGATGAAGTCAGTATGACAATAATAATATAAATGCAATTTTACGCAATTTTTTAAAACCAGTTGATCGCAATATGTCTGTCCTTACGGGAATGAGGCGGAAGTTTATTGAAACCCTTCTGGGGCTCTAAGAGATAAAGTGCTTGTGATGAAAAGAATTATTTTTTCAATTCTAAAAGTTTTCAGAAGTTTCAGTGCGTCTTTTTTAAATTATTGCAAAATATCTAGGAAAACGTTAATCTTATCTGTGTGCAAAAGACCATAGTATAAACTGATTTCAGCAGTAAAATTACAGAATACCATTGAACTCTGTTGTCAATATACATTAAGCCAAATAACAAATGAGATTGTTTGAAAACAAAAGTGGAAAATGATGATAGTGGTAAATTGATCATCCTAGGATTGTCATGGCTATAGTGAATATAAATGATGATTTTTAATGTTTGGAAAAAACTGTCTGTCAAAAATAATTGGGTAAATTCTAAAAATATTCAGTGCCTACTCGAATGCTATGTTTTGTTGCGCTTTGAAACTTAGAATTCTCTCCCATTTTATCTTTGTACCATCCTACTATTCAGGCCTTCAAAGCTGCATTCATAACACGTCTTTTCCAACTATGCTTTGCTGACCTTGAATAACAATTTGAACTTTATTTAATGGATAAATTTAGCTTTTTAGTTTAGTATTTAAATGTATATGTGTGTGTGTTAGCTCTAATTAAAAGATAGTATGCATATAACATATATTTTGTATGGGGAACTGTCTTACATAATTTCCTTTTATTTTTCAATTCTTTTATTTTTATACTGAAAAATGCAATTTTTAAATCTGGATAAATCCACAAAATATGTCCAGTATCAATTTTTAAAATAAAAAAGTTAGTCAAGTGGCCAAAACAAATGTCTTTTTTTGAGACACAGATGTCAGGCTTCATGAAACAGACGTGTGGATAAATATCATTGTTCAGTTGCATGTCCAGCACACATCAGAAATATCAACGACCATTGGCCCAGCTGGTGTTTGATATATAAAGCTTTAAAAAAAAAAGGATTTAACAGCCTTGTAACTAAATGAATGAAAAATCAGAAATCAACCTAATGTGAATTATTTGCAAGGTGAAATAAAGTAAGGGAATTTGAAGAAGAAAAAAAAACGAGATTTGAAACCTCATAGTGAGTCATTGTGTTCCACAAACAACAAACAATCTTTACTGTGTTTGGGATACAAGTACAAGGCAATACTTTAAGTTTGTCAGATGTATCACTGGCACAAGACCCTTGTCCCGTGTCTTTGGCTACATTTTTTTAATTTGAGTGTGGTGTCTGCTGAACTGAATATTTTATGTTACTCCCCAGCAGCAGTTTAAAAACTTTTTTTAAAAAAAATTTTAATTATTATTTTGTAATTTAGAATTGACAGATCCTTGATTTATGTTTGCTCATATTTTACTTCCTTGGCAAATAGAAATTAATATTTGTGTGCTATTCATTTAGTAAAGGTATAAACAAATTGTACTTTCACTAACATAACTAAATGTAAATAAATAATGTTTTCACTAACATAAACAAATTTTGAATACAGTCAAAGGTATTCTTTTAAATTTAAAATATTCAGAAATATTTAAAACAAAAAAAAAAAGTTTAAAGTTAACATCTCTTTCGATTGAACATTGCATAAAAATAATTGTGGTATTAATCAGCTTTGCACTGGAGAAAAAAAAACATCATATAAAGAAAAAGTATTTAAAATTTTTTTATTTTCGGTGTTATTTTTCAGAACGATCGAGTCTCCTGGAGCCTAGAAGGAACTACAGCGCCATCTCTAGCAGTAGCCATGGCGTCTAGATCCCATTCTGAAAACTTTCTGCGTTATGCAAAGCATTGTTAAGTTGTATTTATAAGTCACTAACAAGTATTCTACCCCAGGGTTTGTTGCATTGTTTCTTATACTTATATACAGATATATTGCCTGATTGTGTGTGTGGCTCTTGAGATCATGATTAAATTTCCTCTGTCTCTGGGTATCAAGATAAAAAAAAATATAATGTCCTTGTCAAATGGATTGCCATTATTATTAAGTAATTTATAGAATTAAAATTTTATAATTTATGTAATAGGGTTGGAAGGGGAGATCATTGCAATATTGTAATAATGGTATAATTTGAAATGCTTTTCTTTTAGTTTTGAATAAATGTACATATTTTGAGCTAAATTTTAAGTCAAAACATCTTTTTTTTTTTTTGTAGTTACAAGTCAAATCCGTAATATATTTTAGGGTTCCGAAAATTCCAACATAAAAGTTTTAGATCGTGTTCCCGCATGAAACTGAAAGTTTCTGAAACTCTTGACTCATTAAAGTTTTTTTTATTTTTGACTTAGACAATTAAGGTCAGAGGTAATGAACATTTCTCTTTAAATTTGGTGTGAGGTGGTCAAGCAGCAGCACACTTGATTGTCGTACAGAGAGTCATGGGTTCGAAGCAGGGTCTTGTTCCCAAAGTTAAACGGTGTCCCTGAGTCTTGGGTACCTGACATCAGTTGGGATAAAGTAAAGTCGGGTGGGCATTGTGCTAGCCACACAATCCCCTCATATGCTGCGGCTTTAGAAACGTGAACGCTGCTTCACATGCCCCATAGGCCAGGATGGTCTGAATGGGGGACTTCACATTTTTACTTCTCTTTCAATTTGACATTGTGTTCAAACCAATGTTCAGTGCCACCCAGCACAGTGGCATGAAAATCTTTAAGATATTTCCAGCTTGAGTGAATGAAAATCTTCATGTTGATTCTGGTGTTAGATACTCAACGTTCACAATGGTATTAATTTATTTGCTTCATCTAATCCTTACGAGAACCCCAGCCCTGTAATCTACACCTGTATTTTTGTATACGTGCTATGGATAAAGTGCAAGTTTGTACATATGCTATGGATAAAGTGCAAGTTTGTACACATGCTATGGATAAAGTGCAAGTTTGTACACATGCTATGGATAAAGTGCAAGTTTGTACACATGCTATGGATAAAGTGCAATATTCAGCTGATCAAAGAATTTTCAGATGCAGTTTCACGGCTGTTACCTAGGTAACCAGCTTCGTTTACAACATTCCTCATACATGCTCATCAAATAAAATCTCCCCATCAAATTCATCTTCCTGACATCTTGTAAAGCTCAGACCTTTCTTACTTAATATCTTTGCTTGTACATATTTATATATTTTATAATTATTTTTTTTGTACCCAAATTAAAATACTTGTAATTTACTCATGTAAAGGGCTCTCAAATGTTTTGAATGGTTTGCCCCGTTAATTAGCTGATGTATGCCAATGTGCATATTTTAAATTTAGTATCAAAACTTGGTGTCTTAATTGACTGAATACACTCATTCTTAAACTCTCGAATTATTCAATAAGTAAAGTCATGTACCCCGTACACGTACTGAGTGTCCAAAGGCTTCCACAATACTCTTACTTTCTCTGTATGTATTGAAATTTTTTGGGGGAAAAAAAGGAAGTAAATTTCATTGGATATTATTTAAAACACTCACAGAAATTATGTGCGAGGCTATTTAAAGCATTGATATGTTTCTTTTCATTTCCTTTTACTTTTAACTACAATTAAAGAACAAAAAGAAAGAACTAATGTGTCGGTCTGTATGCCCTGCTGTAATTTTATCTCATCTTCATCACTGGCAAAGCAAACAAAAATTAAAGTTTGTTAGCTTCATACATTGTAATTAATTTTTTGAAATTAAAATATTTATATAAATTTAAATTGTAATGTTCAGGACACCATGATCTTTACATAAGAATTCGCTTGTTTTTATTATTTTAAAAAAAAATTATTTTGTTTGTTTGATGTGACATTTGTTTCCCGCATTTTCTTATCAAAATAAAACAATTTTTCAAATAAAAAGTTTTGGTTTGTTGATGGCTCATTTGAGATTTCAAAGTTCTTGGTTGTTTAGCCAAATGTGGGCAACCAAGAAAATATGATGTGAAGTGTGTAATTCTTGGGGGGTGTAATTTGTACCTTTCATGAATCACATGGCTGGAACCATCTGAAATAAGACTAGGCCTGATTTGTATTTGACGCTTATATTCAAGGCTCATGTTGTTTTTGGGTTTACCATTATTTTAATATAAACGAGCAACAAAGCCCGTCCAAGAACGTTCCGCCGTCGTTTAGAGTGGCATGTTGTAACTCCCTCCAAAATCCGTATCAAAGGCCATACATGTGAAACGCGTCAAAAATACTATTCATTATTGTTATATTAAATAACCCGGAAAAAAAGTTTTGACTATTATCCCAACATGACCTACTCAAAATAAAGTCTTGGAAAAAAAAATACTGTACAAAAAGTTCCTCACTTTGAACGTCCGCGTAAACTTGTTCAATTTGTATTTGAGATTTAATTTTTCTGATTGGCTGTGGGAGTCTGTAGGAGTTTGAGGGACCAATCGCTTTCGTTGACCGGACAGAAAATTACCTTTTATTATATTATATAGTTTATAGTGCCATTTGAAAAATAAAAAAAAAATTAAAATTAAAAAACTGCATAAAAACTACATAATTTGTAGAAATCATCAAGATACAACTAGAAACAAATAGGGCTGCGGAAATTAACTATTAATTTCTCAATTAATCGGTAAAAAGTATTATCCATTAAAATTATAAAATAGAGATTAAAATGAAATCAATTGTTAAACAATTTGTTCGATTTGTTAATAAATAATTAATAATCGTTTGTTTTTTTACTTACAAACTTCTCCATTAACAAATAAGACTAGATTGTGCCAGGCGCCGTGGCGCCTGCGGCGCCCCCGTTTTTTGGGCGCCTACGGCGCCAACCTTTTTTTAAAAGACCAACTAACTTGTCCTTTTTTGATAGATTGTGCCGGGCGCCGTGGCGCCTGCGGCGCCCCCTTTTTTTGGGCGCCTACGGCGCCAACCTTTTTTTTAAAGACCAACTAACTTGTCCTTTTTTGATAAATACGAATTATTAAACTTTATGAAATGTACGCAAAGTATTTATTTAATAATAATAATAGGGGTTGTATTTTGCGCACCGTATTTTGCGCACCGATGCACACCAAACAATGACGTCATCCTATTAAATATTTTTACAGTGCTCATCAAAACACGATTTTTCAACTAAACTAACTGCTGTAGACTGTGGTACATCTCTTGAGCGTTACGTTACAAACATACCCACACCACTGGGCTATTATATATATAATTCTTGTAAAGAGTAAAATTTAAAATAAACAGTTTTTATAAGGAAATGATATAAACAAATAAACATTGTTTTTACTTAATAATAACAAAATTAAAATTCATTGACATTAAATTGAACTACTTATATAATTTAAATATATCTCCTAATTAATTTTTTTTAAAATTAAATATTTAAGTTTTGGGTCATTTTATGAAATTTTCAGTTTAATGACGTCATATATCTTATTTTCGGCTTTAATCAAAATTATCGATTAATTATTCAGTAATTTTTCAAAAGTTAACGATTAAATTTAAATTAATCGATAACAGCCCTAGAAACAAAACCATTATAAGTTAAAGTTTTGCAATTAGGTTTAGAAGTTCTTTTTCCCTTTCTCTCATTCCTTTGAATAAAAAAGGGAAGGTAAAATAATGGTGTACGCTGGACATAGTGTACTCAATGTTTAGACGTTTTACTTATAGTCATTTAACAGGGAGTATAACTTGGCTATTTGATTTTATCTCACGAGTTGCTTCCCTTCCACCCTACATTTACAGAAAGTACCTGCTAAGTTTTGTAATACTAAAAGCTGTCAGGTTTTGCCTTGCTCTCCGCTGTCAACTCGTACACATAAAATGACCTATATCTATATGAAACAATGCAATGTTTATTCCGTCGAGGAACTGGCGAGTCCTCATAGGACAGCGCATATAAAAGCTTATACAACTCCCAGTATACAACTCGTGATATATTTACACAATCTCCCTGCCTCTCAGTTCAGGTACGTCAGGCCTCTCTAAACACAACTCCGTGATCTTAATCATAAACTCAACGTGGTGTAAGCCCCTCGGTTCAAACTGACCGACCTGGGCGACGCTTCAGTCTCTCTCTCTCACTCACTGACCGTTGTCTCCCCTTGTTATATATATCCCCAACTGGTCTCGACTGACCCTCGAATCACCTCTCTCCTGTCCTCTGAGCACCCGCCCCGTGATCCGAGTTCATAAACAATCATCCCCGTGAACTCGTGTTCACTCAGTCAAGATACATTCACCCATAGAAATTCTCATACCCCTGACGAATGCTGGACAATACCAATGGTCGGAGTGATGTCAAACTTTCATCTACAGTTTATATCGGGAATATCCTCTGAAAGACTTGAATTCAATCATATTTTACAATTATCGAATTAGTTATCTGATTTTGTACTAAATGTATTAACGTTTCGAATACCTACGAATATAGAAAAATCCCAATTAATAATACATGTTAGGGGTAGTACTGATTGAATTTTGTGTTCGATTAATCGGGAGAAAATTTAATAGATTAATCGATTAGTTATAATATAGATTTCGTAAAGTCGCGATTCATTATTTTGCGAAATTGGATAAGTCGCGGTAATTCCATGGCTCCCGAAATTTGTGGCGTAACACAGCAAATTCGTTTTGTGATGAAAGAAAAAAGAAAGAAAAACCGTTTTGTTTACGTATGCACAGCTAAATAAATAATAATAATGCGAGCGAAAAGGATGTAAGTAACAAAAGTTATAAATGATTAATAAATTATAAAAAAAAAATAATAAATTTAAAAAAAAAAATATTTAAAAAATAGAACTGTTTTCTTAAATGTTAATCGAATTTTAATCGATCAAATTAATTCTATCGATTAAAATTTATAATAGTTAATTTCCGCAGCCCTAATGAATATCAATGCACACAGATCAATTACAACTAACATACACAGAACAATTATAACTATTACACACAAATCAATACCAACTAATACACACACAATTGGCCACACTTAAGACTGTGGCCAAAGCTTGCTCTGCGGGACGGAAATCCTTCTCTTTATTTCCATACCGCAGTCTGAAGACAATCATGTAGGTAATCTAGTTTGATCGGTGGCGATAGTTTTTCATTAGGTGCAAAGCCGTTATGTTAATACCTCTCAAATAAAGACATCAATTTAACGGGGTATTAGTAAGCCTAAAAAAAAAAATCATGTTAAGCCTGGTACCTATTGGAATTCAGGACGTGTTAGCGCATTTTCGTATTATGTATCAGTACTTATGTTAGATATCATAATTATGTAGTTATCAGTAATTGTGTTAAGTTTTTAGACATATTTTTATGAATTTTCTTGTGTAATGAATATACCTGACATTTTTTATTTAAAAGTCATTTCTTTACATTTAAAAAAAAAATTATTTTCTCTTTAATCCAACTACAAGTCACCACAAATGATGACGTAAAACTCTCTAAACTTTTACACATATTCTAATGACGTCAACTAAAAAAAAAACAACTAATTCTTTTGCACCCTTTCGCACCACTCTTCAATGCTTGAAGAATTATGCATTCGACTTCCGGCAATGGTGGCCGTTCCCTGCGCTAGTGTTACCTCTCGATTCGAAATATTTTTTGGTAGTTTTAACGGGGTTTTTAAACGGATCGAGTAACTGAGTGTTGATGCACAAATGGCAGGTCAGGACCTACAAAAAACATATATACATCATGGGTCTAGGACTTATGGATGCTGAGATCTAGGGTGATGACAGACGGACGGACAGACGGACGGACAAAACGGGTGCAATAGCGATTTCGACATCTCGAAAATGCGCTAATTAAGGTAAAAAAAAAAAGAATGAAGTCAATGGAAATATTTTTTTTTTTAAACCCGTAAAAAAACAAGTTTTGGACAATAAATCTTTTATATATGAGACATGACAAAAAGTATGTTCATTATAATATGCATTGCACGTCAATCCTCAAAATCCAAAATTTTAGCTATGTCTCATACATAAAGGATTTATAGTAAAACGACTACTACAGACTGCCAGCAAAATTGCAGCTCGATTTGATCACAGGAAAGGGGTTATAAACACATGTTCAACAAAGTGCGCAACGCGAGACAGACTAGCAATTAATAGCATTTACATTTACAGATCGGGAATATATTTTTAAAAAGTATCGTCAATATAATAAGACGCACCGCACAGCGCGACAGGAAAGTATTTAAAAAGGTCGTTCATTATAATACGCACCACGACACTCTAGCAAAAAAAATTAAAATGCTACATATAGATAAATAGAGATAATCTAAAACTTCGTTAATTTAATTACAATACATTCGATAAATCTGAAATTTTGATAGATCATTTTTATCACTGGCACGAGTCTGCCTGCAAAATTTCAGCTCGCCAGCATACGGGTAAATAGGTTAAAATCGATCCAAAGTTTTTTTGCCACGCAAGCAAGCAAACACCACGAGTTATATAAAGGATTTAAAAATATGGTTAAAAATGGAGTTTAAAAAAAAAACAACTTTCACGGTGAACACGTTTAAACATCAAAAAGGAAAGTTAAATAGTCAAACTTAACAAATAGAGACAAACATAAATTCCACACGACATTTTCGAAACCAGAGATGTAGTCAAGGGTGCGTTGGTTGTTGCAAAGTTAGGAGTTAATGGAGAAGCGGGGGAGGGGGGTGAGGGGACGGAAGGGGAGGGGAGGGGGATATCGAAATCAAAGGTTAACAGCTGGAGAGGTTTGTATTGTGTAGAAAGACGGGTGAGGTGGGACATGTTACAGGATGTCACGCGGTGAGGTGGGACATGTTACAAGATGCCACGTGGTGAGGTGGGACATGTTACGAGATGCCACGTGGTGAGGTGGGACATGTTACAAGATGCCACGTGGTGAGGTGGGAAATGTTACAGGATGTCGCATGGTGAGGTGGGACATGTTACAAGATGCCACGTGGTGAGGTGGGACATGTTACATGATGCCGCGTGGTGAGGTGGGACATGTTACAAGATGCCAAGTGGTGAGGTGGGACATGTTACAGGATGCCAAGTGGTGAGGTGGGACATGTTACAGGATGCCGTGTGGTGAGGTGGGACATGTTACAGGATGCCGCGTGGTGAGGTGGGACATGTTACAAGATGCCAAGTGGTGAGGTGGGACATGTTACAAGATGCCGTGTGGTGAGGTGGGACATGTTACAGGATGCCAAGTGGTGAGGTGGGACATGTTACAGGATGCCAAGTGGTGAGGTGGGACATGTTACAGGATGCCGCGTGATGAGGTGGGGCATGTTACAGGATGCCAAGTGGTGAGGTGGGACATGTTACAGGATGCCAAGTGGTGAGGTGGGACATGTTACAGGATGCCGCGTGATGAGGTGGGACATGTTACAGGATGCCAAGTGGTGAGGTGAGACATGTTACAGGATACCAAGTGGTGAGGTGGGACATGTTACAGGATGCCGCGTGATGAGGTGGGACATGTTACAGGATGCCAAGTGGTGAGGTGGGACATGTTACAGGATGCCGCGTGATGAGGTGGGACATGTTACAGGATGCCAAGTGGTGAGGAGGGACATGTTACAGGATGCCGCGTGGTGAGGTGGGACATGTTACAAGATGCCAAGTGGTGAGGTGGGACATGTTACAGGATGCCGCGTGATGAGGTGGGACATGTTGCAAGATGCCACGTGGTGAGGTGGGACATGTTACAAGATGCCACGTGGTGAGGTGGGACATGTTACAAGATGCCATGTGGTGAGGTGGGACATGTTACAGGATGCCGCATGGTGAGGTGGGACATGTTACAAGATGCCGCGTGGTGAGGTGGGACATGTTACAGGATGCCACGTGGTGAGGTGGGAAATGTTACATGATGCCACGTGGTGAGGTGGGACATGTTACAAGATGCCACGTGGTGAGGTGGGAAATGTTACATGATGCCGCGTGGTGAGGTGGGAAAGGTTACATGATGCCGCGTGGTGAGGTGGGAAAGGTTACATGATGCCACGTGGTGAGGTAGGAAATGTTACATGATGTCGCGTGGTGAGGTGGGAAATGTTACATGATGTCGCGTGATGAGGTGGGAAATGTTACAGGATGCCGCGTGGTGAGGTGGGAAATGTTACATGATGCCGCGTGGTGAGGTGGGAAATGTTACATGTTGCCGCGTGATGAGGTGGGAAATGTTACAGGATGCCGCGTGGTGAGGTGGGAAATGTTACATGAATCCGCGTGATGAGGTGGGAAATGTTACAGGATGTCGCGTGGTGAAGTGGGAAATGTTACATGATGCCGCGTGGTGAGGTTGGACATGTTACAGGATGCCGCGTGGTGAGGTGGGAAATTATTACACTATGCCACGTGGTGAGGTGGGACATATTACACTATGCCGCGTGGTGAGGTGGGAAATTATTACACTATGCCACGTGGTGAGGTGGGACATGTTACACTATGCCGGCCGCGTGGTGAGGTGGGAAATTATTACACTATGCCACGTGGTGAGGTGGGACATGTTACACTATGCCGCGTGGTGAGGTGGGAAATGTTACACTATGCCGCGTGGTGAAGTGGAGATGACCTTAGTGAGGACAAGGGCCATGACAAGCAGATCAATGTTTGACGATGCAGGTTGTTTGGGGGGGGGGTGATGGGGGAGATGGTGGCCATGTTGATGACGCAATCAAAGGGAAGGTATTAATGTCCCGGTATGAACATTATTAAATGAAGTGATTTTTTATTTTGGGGGGGGGGGCGCAACACAAGAAAACTAAGACAAACAAACAAACCGAAGAAACGGCCTAATTCCCATTGGAACACATGTCCGAAGTTATTTATATAACAGACGATAAATAGCCAGCGTAAAGAGCTTTCTACCTGTACTGACAAAAGAAGATTTAAAAGCTCACTGACTCAAGACTTCTCAGTTTTAAACGCCTTGCTATCGGCGCTGGAAGAATCCACAGCTCGCTCGTGAGAACAGTTCTCAGCGGACTCCCCCCTCCCCGCCCGCACCCCACCCCACCACTGCCTGGCCCCCCTCACGCGCGCGAGCATCAGTATGTGACGTCAGGGACTTACGCTACCGCTGGCATAGCCCCGAGTACAACTTGGAGAGAAGAACGGTGAGCGAGACCAGAAACAATGAACTCACCGCGCCGTGGTAGTTTTTCCTCTCGCTGTTACCTCGGCCAATTTGTTGTGGTTTGTTGTTTTTTTTAAAGCTTGAAACACGTTGTGGGTAAATGGTTGATTTCTTATTAGACTTTGTGTCGTGAGGCGGATTCCTAACATATTATATCACGTGACCATTACTTTGCGGAGGATTTATTACACTGAAGGTGAGTACTATATGACTAGTGACAACCGATGTTTGTATAATGTTTGGGAAAAGGGTTTGTGGGATTGAAAGTTTGGGTAGGAAAATTCACTTGTAAAGAAATTTTGATGGTAGTGTGTGCATCAGTATCGTTACATTAGTACCTGTACATCAGTATCGCTACATTAGTACCTGTACATCAGTATCGTCACATTAGTACCTGTACATCAGTACCTGTACATTAGTACCTGTACATTAGTAACTGTACATCAGTACCTGTACATCCGTACTTGTACATCAGTACATGTACATCAGTACCTATACATCCGTACCTTTACATCAGTATCTGTACATCAGTATCGTTAAATTAGTACCTGTACATCAGTATCTATATTACACGTGCTTTGCCAAATATCATTCAGGTAAAGGAAGTAAAAGGATGAGTGAAGAATCGGGAAGTTGTCTTCAAATTGGTAACATAAATGTTACACATATTGTAACAAAATACTTTAGGGCTGGGTGTGGCCTTATGAAAGCTGGGGATATTATTTTCTCAAGGCCGTATGTCGTTTTGTCACCTTGTCGTTTCGTCACCTTGTTTCGTCACCTTGTCGATTTGTCACCTTGTCGTTTTGTCACCTTGTCTTTTTGTCACCTTGTCGTTTTGTCACCTTGTCTTTTTGACACCTTGTCGTTTTGTCACCTTGTCGTTTCGTCGTGGTGGTCGAGAGGTAGTGCTCTCGACTGTCATACCGATGGTCACGAGTTCGAATCCACACGAAGGTGAGGATTTGTTCTCGGGGCCTGAGGAGTCCCCGAGTCACCCAGCTCCGAATGGGTACCTAACTAGACAATAGTTTGGCGGCTGGGGTAATGCGTGGAACCCCTATAGCCGTGGCCTGTGACCGCTGCATCACTTGCCAACAGATCATCTCTCATGGTCTGTGGACGCAATTATCTTCTGCATAGAAGGAGCGTCTGTATATCTAAGATAAAGATACGTCACCTTGTTTCGTCACCTTGTCGTTTTTTTCATGGAACCTCTCTCCATCAATTATTAGGTTTGTAAAGTATTACGTTTGGCCACGCCACAGCAGTGCCGTAGCTAGGGATTTTGGGGCTCGGGGGACTTGAGCTCTTTGGGGGCCCGGTCGGCTTGCCATCTTTTGGGTACCCCATTGTTTGGAACGATGGTGTAATATATAATATTTAATATAAAAAAGTATATTCAGACACTCCTTTAGGTGACCTCTCAAGTGTGGGCCGGGGGGACTTTCAAATTCGGAACCCCCTCCCCTAGCTACACTATGTTTGACATCTTTCTAGAAAACAGTTTTTTTAGAAAGATGCCAAACATAGTTTTTGCAACAGGTGCTCTGTGTTAAATGCTAACAGCTGGACTTAATTTTTAAAAAAATTAAGTCCATTTGTTAGCATTTAACACTGCCCCCCCCCCCCACATGGAACCAATTCAACATAAAGGTTTTAGAAAATAAAATAAATGCATAACTTAATACACACATACAAATGTATGAGTAAGGCAGCACACTAAGCGCCCCCTAGTAATCGCATGTGACAGCCATTTTGTTTTGTTAGATGTTAGAAAATCTGAAAGAAAAAAAAATAATGAGACTAATTGAGACAGAGATGAATAGCAACTGAAGTAACAGAAATGGATGCCTCCCCCCCGGGCGGATCAGTAAAAATACAACAAATATCGGCGCCCCTACCCTTACACCCGGGGCTCTTTGAAGTATAGAGGATGTTATTGTTGACGTCGGGGTCTAAGTCTCACCTTAAGACGATTTCGGCTCCCGGAGTGACAGACAACTTTGTTACATTCTTCTGGGGGGGGNGGGCGATTTGTAAAGTATATAAACATAATTCTGTTGGCTTTCATGATTTAAAAAACATAATAATTAAAAGTAAGTAAAAAAAGGAGGCGTGTGTTTGTGTGTGTGTGTGTGTGTGTGTGTGTGTGTTTGTGTGTAAAAAAAAGAAAAAGGGGATGGGGGGGGGGGGGG
>MUZC01004792.1:441456-455570 GCA_002072015.1 Radix auricularia | reverse complement strand
GGGGGGGCTTTGATTCGTATAAAACGTTTCTACTTTTTTATATGTTTCTGTGAAGAAGGTCGCAAAAAATGTATTTAAAAAAAAATCCTTTATTTAAACTTGTGCTTTCTGAGCCGTGCGTGCCGAAAAAAACTTTGGATCGATTTTTAACCAATTTCCTTGTAAACTAGCGAGCTGAAATTTTGCAGGCAGACTCGTGCTAATGATAAAAAATTAGGTATCAAAGTTTCAGATCAGTCGAATGTACTGTAATTGAATTATTGGGTTTTTATATTATTTTATTATCTCTATGTATCACGTTAATTTTTTAGATGGAGTGTCGAGGTGCGAATTCTGTTTAACAACCTTTCATGTCTCGCAATAAGGTGCGCATTATATTAACAGTACTTAAAAAAATATATTCACGATCGGTGCGCATTATATTAAACACGTTTTACGAGACATAACTAGAATTTTGATGAAGAAGTTGCATATATTACTATGTTAGATTTGTACTCTAAGAATATAAAGGTAATGACATTAAAAAAAAACAACAACTTAGTTTAAAGAAACAAAACAAACGATCAAACAACGCAATTTAAAAACAATTAATAAAAACTCGAATGAGTATTTAAACGCAATTTCCAACAAAGAATTTCTGATTTCTTATTCAAGGGAAATCATTCAAGATTACATAAAAAGTAGATTCAAATCAGTAATTCTTAAAGTTAACAAAATATGACGTCATACCCCTCTCACGCTACATCACACCAAGAATGTGTCAATATAATGCGCACCGCGCAACAATCAAACATTAACATTCACAAAACGGGTAAACCCCATTAGCTATCATTCTAGATTACATTAAAAGTCCTTTCAAATCAATAATTTTGAAACTAAAGAAAACAATTCCTATTTATGAATTGCTTCTAATATAACGTCAGTCAAATTAAAACAAAAATATATTTTTAAAAAAAAACCTTCTCTAACATTGCTCTAAGTACTATCAGCTGTTGTTTGGCATTTGTTTCAACTCGATCAAAGTTTTGGTTGGCGAGAAATTGACAAAACACCGATATCTTTTCGGATTTTTTTTTTATTTTCCAGGAAATCCAGTGAAATATTTCGGTATTTTTGGGCCGTTGCGCATCCTTGGGACCTCCTTAACATTTGCAAAAGATCCGAACCCTCTATATGCTATGGTTCAGTAGGAGTTGCATGTGCAAGCTCACGTGTGCGCAAACATTTCAAATACATAAACGCAATTCCCATGGGCAACTGCCTTAAAGTGGGCAAAATCCATTTTAAAAAATTCCTTTGCAATATAAATTTCTCGATTGACATTACAGCTTATTTTAGAACCCTTGATCAGCCATTTATGACTTATAGTTGATATAAACACCCGGCAGGCACCTGTTTATTTCTGGCACTATACACTGTCAAGAACAACAACTCTCTACCTTGCTGGTTCATGTTAAGCCGTTGTCTTGACAAGTGGATCTACAGTTGTTGCCTGCTGGACCCCAACTATCCGGATGTGTGAAAACAACTTTTCTAGCTGAAATAAATTTATCCAGTGTCTCCTGTATTAACAAGAAAATTAACACGTATTCTGAGATTTACACCAATAAGTACCAAACTTCCAGTAAATTCATCTTGATTGCGATGATATGTGCCTCTACGGGCGTGTCTTATCCTTAGATTAGCATTCAAATATTTACATCTGTAGCTTGCGAAAGGTCAGAGAGGCCAAGTTCGGGGCGAAAGGAAGAGATCTAAATCTGCACAAAATCTTTGGCTTAATTTACGGTAATACAAACCTTAACAAAGTCATTTTTTAAATATATATATATATATATATATTTTTCAAAACGTAAAAAATAATATTACTTGAAATTTCCTCGATTAGTTCCAAAAATAAACGCTTCCTAGTAACACTATGAACTATTCGACTTTTTAATTACAAACAAAATGGAGAATTGTTTCTTAGAAGACGTGCTTTCGTCGTTTTTTTTTCTTCTTTAAATACTACATAAAATTCATAATCCATGTGGACCATTTAAATTGTACATTTAAAAACAAAAAATGATGAAGACATAATATACTTCGGTTATATAAATTGAGATGCTTTATTTACGTGAAAATAAGTAAGCCTTAAGGCTTCGTAATGTTTTTGGTTTTTTTACAACGTACTTTTAACTATAAAATTTTGTAAATAATGTTATAACTCTTATTATTATGTAACCGTCTATTCACATAACACAGGAGTGGGGGGGTAACTGGGTCGTGTTGTTTAACCATAACCGCGGACTATTAGGAGTTTATACTGAATAATTATTTACGGTCCTATAATGGACAACAGAGTCGATCTTCTGAATGCTCTCTTGCGTGTACGTTAGGTGCAGTCAACAAGCGACATCGATGTATGGTGCGCAGTAAGAGGATCGGGTGTGCAAATTATTTTATAGGGGGGATAAAGGAAGCTTTTCAATAAAGAATGTCCCCCAGTTCTACGCTGAGAACTCTTGAGTTAACATCAGAAGGTCACCAGTATATACTCTGGTAACCCTTGATGTAACTTCAGAATTTCACCAAATCTATTCTAAGGATCCTGGATGTAACATTAGAATGTCACTAGTAACCTTTGATGTAAAATCAGAATGTCACCAGTATAATATACTCTGAGAACCCTTGATGTAACATCATAATGTCACCAGTATAATATACTCTGAGAACCCTTGATGTAACATCAGAATGTCACCAGTATAATATACTCTGAGAACTATTGGTGAAACATCATAATGTCACCAGTAAAATATACTCTGAGAACCCTCGATGTAACATCAGAATGTCACCAGCATAATATACTCTGAGAACCGTTGATAAAACATCATAATGTCACCAGTATAATATACTCTGAGAACCCTTGATGTAACATCAGAATGTCACCAGTATAATATACTCTGAGAACCCTCGATGTAACATCAGAATGTCACCAGTATAATATACTCTGAGAACCCTTGATGTAACATCAGAATGTCACCAGTATAATATACTCTGAGAACTATTGGTGAAACATCATAATGTCACCAGTAAAATATACTCTGAGAACCCTCGATGTAACATCAGAATGTCACCAGCATAATATACTCTGAGAACCGTTGATAAAACATCATAATGTCCCCAGTATAATATACTCTTAGAATCCTTGATGTAACATTGAATGCCACCAATTGTATTCAGAACCCTTGATGTAATATCATCATGTCACCAGTATATTATACTCTGAGAACCCTTTATGTGACATCAGCATGTCACCAGTATAATATACTCTGAGAACCCTTGATGTAGCATCAGAATGTCACCAGCATAATATACTCTGAGAACCCTTGATGTAACATCAGAATGTCACCAGTATAATTAACTATGAGAACCCTTGATGTAAAATCAAAATGTCATCAGTATTATATACTCTGAGAACCCTTGATGTAACATCAGAATGACACTAGTATAATATACTTTGAGAACCCTTGATGTAACATCATAATGTCGACAGTATAATATACTCTGAGAACCCTTGATGTAACATCAAAATGTCCCCAGTATAATATACTCTTAGAATCCTTGATGAACATTGAATGCCAACAATTGTATTCTTAGAACCGTTGATGTAACACCAGAATGTCACCAGTAAAATATACTCTGAGAACCGTTGATATAACATCATAATATCAGCAGTAAAATATACTCTGAGAACCGTTGATATAACATCATAATATCAGCAGTAAAATATACTCTGAGAACCCTTGATATAACATCATAATGTCACCAGTATAGTATACTCTGAGAACCCTCGATGTAACATCATAATGTCACCAGTATAATATACTCTGAGAACCCTCGATGTAACATCATAATGTCACCAGTATAATATACTCTGAGAACCCTCGATGTAACATCAGAATGTAACCAGTATAATAAAAACTGAGAACCCTTGATGTAACATTAGAATGCCACCACTTGTAATCTTAGAACCCTTGATGTAACATCATAATGTCACCAGCTCAACCACAGCTGTTTAAAGTGGGATCCAGCTACCTGAATCTGATAAGACTCAAAGTTCAGCATGAAAATGTCAAAGTGTTCCAACAATCTGTTGTTGGCGGGATGAGCTGGGTACATTGATTTTTTCTTCTTTTTTTTTAAAGTATTTAAAAAATAAAAAAAAAAGAGCTGATTGATTCTCTTTTACAGCTTAGAGTTGGAGCAACGAAGTTTAAATTTTATGCGGTCTTACATTTTTGTTGAGACATTTAACCGGTGTTAAGAAAATTGCGACCTCTAACACCGCAAGAATGTTATCTCACGCTTCCGTACATTAAACGACCTTGGGGTACCTGGGCCTGGGTTAAGGGCACTAAATAGAACTTCGGTCAAGAAACCACGAATGTATATATATATATATAAAGAGTGGCAAGACAGCTTTACTCCAACCATTGCACGAGATTCTGTCCCTCTGCTGGGAACAGGGCTACATCCCCCAAGACCTAAAGGATGCAAATATAGTGACACTATATAAAAACAAAGGTGATAGGAGTGATTGCAATAATTATCGCGGCATTTCACTCCTTAGTATTGTAGGAAAGACCTTTGCCCGCGTTATACTAAAACGTTTACAAAGCCTAGCATCCCGCGTCTATCCAGAATCTCAGTGTGGTTTCCGGTCCGGTCGGTCTACCATAGACATGGTGTTCTCCATACGACAGCTCCAGGAAAAATGCAGAGAGCAGCAGATGCCACTATACATTGCATTTGTGGACCTTACAAAAGCCTTCGACTTAGTCAGTCGCAACGGGCTATTCCAAATACTGGCAAAAATTGGATGTCCCCCTCACCTACTTGCCATCATCAGACAGTTCCATGAAAATATGCTTGGCACAGTACAGTTCGATGGAGCTAAGTCAGAGGCCTTCCCTGTCAGCAGCGGAGTTAAACAAGGTTGTGTACTCGCACCAACACTCTTCGCAATATTCTTCTCTGTACTTCTTCGATACGCATTCAAGGATAGCAGTGAGGGAATCTGGTTACATACCAGAGCTGATGGAGGACTTTTCAACACTGCCCGCCTCCGAGCCAAGACCAAAACAACGGATGTCCTAATTCGAGAGCTACTATTTGCGGATGATGCGGCACTAACAGCACATACAGAATCTGGTTTGCAACAACTCGTGTCAAGCTTCTCCAATGCCTGCAAAGAATTTGGTCTGCAAATCAGCTTGAAAAAGACAAACATCATGGCCCAAGACACTCGACCTCCTCCTACCATAAATATCGATAATGAAAACTTGGAGGTTGTGGACAGCTTCACCTACTTGGGATCCAAGGTCTCCAATACACTGTCCATTGAAGAAGAAATAAACAGCAGAATTGGCAAGGCAGCCGCAACAATGGCTAAACTAAATAAGCGGGTCTGGCAAAACACCAAGCTAACGGAGAAAACCAAACTGTGCGTCTATCGAGCCTGTGTCATCAGTACACTACTATATGGGAGCGAGACATGGACCACTTATACATCACAAGAGCGTAAGCTTAACAGCTTCCATTTGAGATGCTTGCGCCGCATCCTTGGTATTAAATGGCAAGAAAAAGTGCCTAATAGTGAGGTACTAACGCGTGCCAATACCCAAAGCATGTTCTCAATTCTTAGTGAAAGACGCCTGAGGTGGCTAGGACATGTCAAAAGAATGAGCCCCGGCCGCATCCCGAAGGACCTCCTATATGGTGAACTTGCTTCAGGAAAGAGGAAAACAGGTCGCCCACGCTTGCGATTTAAAGATGTCTGTCAAAGGGACATGAAAGCAGCCAAAATACATACAAGTGACTGGGAGTGTAAGGCAGAAGACCGATCTACGTGGCGCACAGTTGTCAAAGAGGGCGTCATAGTAGCCGAGGAGCGAAGAATGGAGGAGGCTGCAGACAGAAGAGCTAGGAGAAAGGCCAAAACATTTGGAAGCACAGAACTCGTGTGTAAAAACTGTGGCAAAGACTGTCACTCAAGGATAGGACTGCACAGTCACTCGAGGAAATGCAACCCAACCCAACGGTGATGCACCATCGTCTCGCGAGACGGAAGGATGCCGGATATNTATATATATGTACGTATGTACATATAAATGTATACATATATCTATTTAGTTTGAGCCACTGCCTCCAATTTCATGATTTGCTTTTAAAAAAAACTGCCCTCATTGAAACCTCGCTACTATTAGTAGATTATAGAAGTTATTCTCTTCTCTGAGTGGCTATTCTATTCTCTTAGTGGCTTCTCTCTTGTCTTAGTGGCTAATCTATTCTCTTAGTGGCTACTCTCTTATATTATTGGCTACTCTCTTCTATAAGTGGCTACTCTCTTCTATAAGTGGCTATTCTATTCTCTCTGTGGCTACTCTCTTGTCTTAGTGGCTAATCTCTTCTCTTAGTGGCTTCTTCTCTCTTCTCTTAGTGGCTTCTCTCTTCTCTTAATGGCTACTCTCTTCTCTTAATGGCTACTCTCTTCTCTTAGTGGCTACTCTCTTCTCTTAGTGGCTACTCTCTTCTCTTAGTGGCTACTCTCTTCTCTTAGTGGCTACTCTCTTCTCTTAATGGCTACTCTCTTTTCTTAATGGCTACTTTCTTCTCTTAGTTGCTACTCTCTTCTCTTAGTGGCTACTCTCTTAACTTAGTTGCTACTCTCTTCTCTTAGTGGCTACTCTCTTCTCTTAGTGGCTACTCTCTTCTCTTAGTGGCTACTCTCTTCTCTTAGTGGCTTCTCTCTTCTCTTAGTGGCTACTCTCTTAACTTAGTGGCTACTCTATTCCCTTAGTGGCTTCTCTCTTCTCTTAGTGGCTACTCTCTTCTCTTAGTGCATACTTCTCTCTTCTCTTAGTGGCTACTCTCTTAACTTAGTGGCTACTCTCTTCTCTTAGTGGCTTCTCTCTTCTCTTAGTGGCTACTCTCTTCTCTTAGTGGCTACTTCTCTCTTCTCTTAGTGGCTACTCTCTTCTCTTAATGGCTACTCACTTCTATAAGTGGCTATTCTATTCTCTCTGTGGCTACTCTCTTGTCTTAGTGGCTAATCTATTCTCTTAATGGCTACTCTCTCTCTTAATGGCTACTTTCTTCTCTTAGTTGCTACTCTCTTCTCTTAGTGGCTACTCTCTTAACTTAGTGGCTACTCTCTTCTCTTAGTGGCTACTCTCTTCTCTTAGTGGCTACTCTCTTCTCTTAGTGGCTACTCTCTTCTCTTAGTGGCTTCTCTCTTCTCTTAGTGGCTACTCTATTAACTTAGTGGCTACTCTCTTAACTTAGTGGCCTCTCTCTTCTCTTAGTGGCTACTCTTTTCTCTTAGTGGCTACTCTCTTCTCTTAGTGGCTTCTCTCTTCTCTTAGTGGCTACTCTCTTAACTTAGTGGCCTCTCTCTTCTGTTAGTGGCTACGCTTTTCTCTTAGTGGCTAGTCTCTTCTCTTAGTGGCTTCTCTCTCCTCTTAGTGGCTACTTCCTCTCTTCTCTTAGTGGCTACTCTCTTCTCTTAGTTGCTTCTCTCTTCTCTTAGTGGCTTCTCTCTTCTCTTAATGGCTTCTCTCTTTTCTTAGTGGCTTCTCTCTTCTCTTAATGGCTACTCTCTTCTCTTAGTGGCTACTCTCTTCTCTTAGTGGCTACTCTCTTAACTTAGTGGCTACTCTCTTCTCTTAATGGCTACTCTCTTCTCTTAGTGGCTACTCTCTTCTCTTAGTGGCTACTTCTCTCTTCTCTTAGTGGCTACTCTCTTAACTTATTGGCCTCTCTCTTCTCTTAGTGGCTACGCTTTTCTCTTAGTGGCTACTCTCTTCTCTTAGTGGCTACTCTTTTCTCTTAGTGGCTACTCTTTTCTCTTAGTGGCTACTCTCTTCTCTTAATGGCTACTTTCTTCTCTTAGTTGCTTCTCTCTTCTCTTAGTGGCTACTCTCTTCTCTTAATGGCTACTCTCTTCTCTAAGTTGTTACTCTCTTCTCTTAGTGGCTTCTCTCTTCTCTTAGTGGCTACTTCTCTCTTTTCTTAGTGGCTACTCTCTTAACTTAGTGGCCTCTCTCTTCTCTTAGTGGCTACTCTCTTCTCTTAATGGCCTCTCTCTTCTCTTAGTGGCTACGCTTTTCTCTTAGTGGCTACTCTATTCTCTTAGTGGCTACTCTATTCTCTTAGTAACTACTCTCTTCTCTTGACTCTCCCTACCACTGACAGTAACACATTCATTCATCTTTAGAAACACTCAGTCGAGTTTCCTATAAAACCATCCTTCCCTCACTTAGCTTCTATGTTATTACATAGCACGCCATCTAATGGGGCTTTGCTGTCTTTAACACACGTGTAAAACTTATCCGACATTACAATTACATTAGCCACCTGCTCCACTTGTCTTACAGTTTATTTAGTTCGCGGTTTAAACTCTTGCTCATGTAAATTCCAAAGGTAATGCAATGTTTAATGTTTTGGCGAACGTTTTCAAGTCTTCAACGCTTTATTTTCATTGTCGCTTTAAGTAGCTCACGCGGCTGAGGTATTTGAGACCAAGAGGCGTACCACTGGCATTGGAATGGGAGGGGGGTGGGTTTCCAAAAAAAAAAAAAACACTTAAAGGGAGGGTTTCAATAAGGGCAATAAGGGAACAATTCCATTTTTAAAGTAGTGTTTTTTTTTATTATTATTTTTTTTAATTTTTTTTTTGCTTTTTTTTTGTGTTTTTTTATTATTAAAATATAAAAAAATTCTTTCTTACACGAGGAACGTAAAGTAGATAATGTACTACACCCCGGTGTATAGTTTTTAGCGTATAATGGGCTGCGTACTTTGAGGTGCATCTGACTATACGCGCCGATCTACACTTAGATGGATACTTTGTTGTATATGATTACATCTATGTACAATATTTAGATAATGGAATGATGTATGACAAGGTGTGTACTTGCATGTACACATTATTTGTTAACGCGTCCAATTCCTGTCACATTAATTGTTTACATAAATGTTATACAAATTTAAGGCAATGATATATAAAATAGGGAAGAAATTATGTATAGACTGCCTAGGAAATTAGTTCAATAAAAAGTTTCATCCTTTGATTATAACAAAAGGCAAAATGGAAAGCGGTGGTCGAGTGGCAGCGCGCTCGACTGGCGCACATATGGTCACGAGTTCGAATCCATGCGAAGGCAAATATTTGTTCCCGGGTCCTAAGGCGTCCCTTAGTCACCCAGCTCCAAATGGGTACCTAACACTAGTTAGGCGGCTGGGTAATGCGTGGAACCCTCAAAGCCATAGCATGTGACCGCTGAATCACTTGCCAACAGATCATCCGTCATGATCTGTTGACGCAATTATCTGCTGCATAGAAGGAGCGTCTGTATATCTAAGATAAGATAGGAAAGCCTGGATTTCCCCATTTGCATTTTGTCTCAGCTGACGTTAAACTATTTCTATTAATAAGAGAATATCAATTCACGGTGCGTTCTAGAAATTAATTTAATGTCAGAAATCAAGGATTAGCGGATCTTCATTAACTTTAACCCGGAGATCGTGAAAAAAGATGTATTACCAAAAACAGCCAATCAACGAGCTGGCCTTAACACACAAGCACTGCGCATGTCAAAAAATTATGAAATGGGTTTAAGCCTAACACAATAAAACCCATAATGTAAAACAATATGTTGTCAATTTGTTTTATTTCCCGACCAACACTAGTGTGAAAACACAACCCATTTGTAACGCATTGGTGAAATATATAAATACAAACTAATATTAGTGGTATTCTTACAAATTTGAAAGGTAAATCCTACTTAATTACAGACCTTTTTTACGCCTTCTGAATATCTTATGTGGGGGGGGGGGGGAATCAATATTTTAAAATTAAACTACAATTGCAGCAAATGTACCTGGATAACAGGACGTTTAATATTTTGTTGTGCAAAGTTTGTTAGTTTCTGTGCTTGTCGACGTGTGTGCGCTTGTTTTCATGATGGTGTGGGAAGTTAGATTTTCCACGGATTAGTTTGTGCGAATAATTTAACATATAAAAAAATTGAAATCATTATGTAACCCCAATTCAGGGGCGGATTAAGACTGCACGGGGCCCCGGGCTGCAATCAGACGGGGGCCCTATCCAGCCAGCGTCCGTTAAAATAAAATGATTGTTAACAGCTAATATATGACTGTAACTAAATGTTAATAATGAAAAAATAAAAATAAACGACCACGAAGAAATAACTGTTTGAAGTGTTTGCGGTATGTTACAATTGAGTGTGAAAAGAAAATTTTAATTATCAACTGCTGGGAATCGAACTCGACACCGGTTGCATATCGCGCCTGTGCTCTCTCCACACGGCCAGCGGAGCTTGTCTAATATGAGAAATTTTAAAAATATAAACTATATTTTACAGTATGTTCTCTAAGTGAGCTAATTAAATCAAGCTTTTTCGATTATTAAGACTGAATCGCGATCAGTTGCGTAGATAATATTTATAAATGTATTTAATTTTTTTATATTTCCAAGGGTTCGAACAAATATTTGTACACTTTTATTATAAAATATAAAAAGTTTGGGTGCCCTCAAACGGTCGGGGGCCCCTGCCTTTAGCCCGCTCAGCCCCCCCCTAATCCACCATAGCCCCAATGTAATGATATATCCTTCTTAAATATGGTGCTCTAAGTTCGAATGCGAAGTCACCATGGCTTTAATAAATTTAAGAAGAAATCCGGGATTATTATCGATTAACTGATTGGATAAAGTCAATCAGAATGTAAATAGTAAGTTAATTTAGACACAATTCGTTTCTGAAACTAATTATCTGGAATATAAACAATGAAAAAAAAACTGTGCACATAAAGTGGTCTTATTTGAGCTACCGCAGTGGCGTCACTAGAGGGGTGTGGTGGGGGCGGACCGCCCCGGGTGACACCATCAGGGGGGTGACAACAAAATGTGAAATAATGTATATTCCCGTTATTTTATGCTTGAAACCTCGGAGGATTTCTAAGGGTTAAGGGGCCGTCCATAAAGTACGTCACGCTCCAGAGGGGGGGAGGGGGTTTAAGAAAGTGACAGTTTGTGACGTCACGGTTTTTTAATGTTAAATTTTAATTATTTTGTTAATAAAAATATATAATTTTGTACGAAAGTGTGACGTACTTTATGGGGGGTGTCAGGGGGAGGGGGGGTTAAAATTTGTCCAAAATAGCGTGAAGTACTTTATGGACGGCCCCTAAGTCATGAGGGGGTGACACCGTGAGGTACCGCCCCGGGTGACACCAACCCTAGTGACGCCTCTGAGCTACCGTCTTATTGTCAACCATCAGTTCAGAAGTGTACGTTTTTACCAAGAATCGGAAGACCTGGGGTTAATCGAAGTGCTCGTGTGAAAGATGTTCAAATGTTCTCAAATGTTCAAGTTTTAAAGACATTAAATAAAAAACACCAAGCTAACGGAGAAAACCAAACTGTGCGTCTATCGAGCCTGTGTCATCAGTACACTACTATATGGGAGCGAGACATGGACCACTTATACATCACAAGAGCGCAAGCTTAATAGCTTCCATTTGATATGCCTGCGTCGCATCCTTGGTATTAAATGGCAAGACAAAGTGCCTAATTTTGAGGTCCTAACGCGTGCCAATACCCAAAGCATGTTCTTAATTCTTAGTGAAAGACGCCTGAGGTGGCTAGGACATGTCAAAAGAATTAGCCCTGGTTGCATCCCGAAGGACCTCCTATATGGTGAACTTGTTTCAGGAAAGAGGAAAACAGGTCGCCCACGCTTGCGATTTAAAGATGTCTGTCAAAGGGACATGAAAGCAGCCAAAATACATACAAGTGACTGGGAGTGTAAGGCAGAAGACCGATCTACGTGGCGCACAGTTGTCAAAGAGGTCGTCATAGTAGCCGAGGAGCGAAGAATGGAGGAGGCTGCAGACAGAAGAGCTAGGAGAAAGGCCAAAACATTTGGAAGAATAAAAAACTCGTGTGTAAAAACTGTGGTAAAGACTGTCACTCAAGGATAGGACTGCACAGCCACTCGAGAAAATGCAACCCAACCCAACGGTGATGCACCATCGTCTCGCGAGACGGAAGGATGCCGATATATCTACCACGGATGATATGGAACATCAGACAGGATACCAGAGAGCAGACCTCCACTATGACGAGCGTCAGCTGGAACTTTCAACCTGGTCGGTGGAACCTTCAAGGCCATCTCCCACAAACATAAGGTCGCGTGCATAATTTAACACTTTAGTGTGTTTTTGACACCGGCTTGTTTACAATATACTCGTGAAATTAGTATTGCTCACTGTCAAGTTGGTTTGGTTACAGTAATATCATGAAATTGCATCACCTATTCTGGTGTGAACGCGTTTATTTACAATGTACTCGTGGAATCATTTCTTCTCGCCATGAAGTCGGTTTGACCCAGTTTCTCACAGAATCACAGAATTACAATCTCGGAGATCTTGAGCCAGATGAGAAAGAAGGCGTTGATCCTAAGGTGAAAGGTGAAAGGTCATACTTCAAGTTGAATGCAGATCAAAGTTACTAGAGTTTAAAAAAAACAAAAACAACAACAAAAAACAAACTTGAAGCGTGTGTGAGCTCATGCATGTCAATTGGCGTGGTTGTACATAAGAGACGTCACTAGAGTTGGTGTTACCCCACCGCAACACCCAAGTGACGCCACTGGTGCACATAAAGCTTTATTTTAAGAGTTTCGCCTATCAACGAGGATTAAACAAGCTTTAAACGACTTTAGCTCTGTAATTATAAACGAATAATTTGACTCGTTATTTGATCTCATGTTGTGTGTTTTTAAATCCCTTACATTAACTTCACCGCCGGCTCTCTCTCTCTCTCTTTCTCTCTCTCTCTCTCTCTCTCTCTCTCTTGGTCCGTACGTCGGGCGGGCGGAAAAACAAAAGTGAAAAATCAACCACTTCCCGTGATTCTAACGAGCTGAAATTCTGCACACAGACTTGATTCACTTAACAATGCAATTTATCGAACTTTCAGATCGATCACATGTACCGTAATTAAATTAATGCACTTTTAGTTTATCTCTATATTAATGTATGGTAGGCGTCTGTTGTTATTCACGTGTTTGCTGAGTTCACTCCGATGATCGTTGACTACTCCGCACCCCCACCCGTCCCCGTTTTACAGCAATTGGGCGTTCAGTCACGTTCAGTCTGTAAATGTTTGAGCATCATCAAAACCTTTAGTTCTGTCTCTAAGGGATTTCTAGGCAAAAAACTTTGTTATTTTTGCGGGTTGTTTATTTTGAACGTCAAATCGGAAAATACTTCGATGGATGCTAGCGGTGTCGCTTGTGTTATCAACTTGATTCTATTATAGGATTCATCTTATTCTAGTCTCTTCGAAAACTCTACAATTTTCCGTAAGCAGCGTTTTCTATTAGATATGTCAAAAGCTTTTCTTTTATTTTCTACTTTCCGCGCAAGTCATTTTAAAAACATTGTCTCAGTGTCTCTACAATTTAACTGCAACGGGAAGGTTCTGATGTGTTGAATGTGATGTGTTGTATGTGATGTGTTGAATGTGATGTGTTGTATGGGGATGTGTTGAATGTGATGTGTTGTATGTGATGTGTTGCATGGGGATGTGTTGTATGTGATGTGTTGCATGGGGATGTGTTGTATGTGATGTGTTGCATGGGGATGTGTTGTAAGTCATTTTTTGCATGTGATGTGTTGTATGTGATGTGTTGCATGGGGATGTGTTGTATGTGATGTGTTGCATGGGGATGTGTTGTATGTGATGTGTTGCATGGGGATGTGTTGTAAGTCATTTTTTGCATGTGATGTGTTGTATGTCATGCATTTCACGTGATGTGTTACATGTGATGTGTTGTATGTGATAACATTTTTCCACGTTTGTTTTTGAAAAATTAACAGTTTCATGTACAATTTTACTTTCTCGTTCTTTCTTTTTTTACAACAAATTTTTTTCAAAGTATTGAAATTCTTTTGTGTAAATCTTTACAACTGATTTGTCCTTTAATCCCTATTTACATAACGTGTGAGACCAGTGCTCAATTTTTCTACAATGTTTTTTTTTTTTT
>MUZC01004792.1:418311-429319 GCA_002072015.1 Radix auricularia | reverse complement strand
GTTTTTTTTTTTTTTTTTTTTTTTTTTTTTTGAATAAATGAGTGTATACGTAGCCTCAGTGAATTGATTTAAATTTTATTTTAAACAAAACTTTTTAATTTCAATAATTACTTTATCAAAATGAGATATAATTTAAATAACCTTCATCTTTTCTATTCTCTTTTAAATCTTCCTTTTAATTCATTTTATATATTATGGAGCTAAGACAAATTAAATGTTATTTATAATTTTTTGTTGATACAATTTTATTTCACTCACCAGCTGTTTGTATATGAATAAGTGCACATGTATGTAGCATATACTAATCTGCGTCATTAATTGCTTTTAAATTTTATTTCAATCAAAATTTATAATTTTCATTAAATACTTCATCAAAATGTTGCTATTGTTTTAGGTTTAATTTTTTCTATATGCATTTATGTAGTTTTTTACTTGGGCTCCTTGGATAAGTTTAGAAAATGAAAAAGGGGTCTATGTGTCAAAAAGTTGAGAACCACTGTGTTAGGTATACGGTTGGACCAGAATAGCTTTGTTGTGAAGTCGCTGTTTTGATACAGTCGCTGTTTTGATACAGTCGCTGTTTTGATACAGTCGCTGTTTTGAAGTCGCTGTTTTGACTGTCGCTGTTTTGACAAAGTCGCTGTTTTGAAGTCGCTGTTATGACTGTCGCTGTTTTGACTGTCGCTGTTTTGAACCCGTGCCGACCACAGGACGTTACGTCCTGTGGTCGAAACGTCCGGGGTCGAAACGTCCGGGGTGAAATCGTCCGGGGTCCAAGCGTCCGTAATTCGGTAGTTCGCTGGCTTTCAAAAGGAAAAGTTCTTGACAGACTTGTACATCTTAAAATAGAAGTGATTTCTTTCCTTCAAACTGAAGATCTAAATTTTGAATTCCAACTACATGACGAAATTTTGTGGTTGAAGGTTCGTTTGTTTCTAATTTATTCCATAAACTGAATTCACCAAACTTAGGTCTTCAAGGACCATCTGAGAACATCAGTACACGTTCATCGAAGTTGAAGTCATTTAATGGGAAATTGTCAATGTGGAAAAGTAAAATATCGAAATGAATATGACATTGCTTTCTGTTACCAAATTTAAAGATAAGAAGAAAATAAGGTCAATAGTTAATGAGACTTTGAACACTCTCAGTAAACTTCATTCGCTTGTTCAACATTATTTTCCATAACTGGACATCGACGAATTTACTTGTGTGACCAATCCGTTTAACGGCTCAAGGGAAGACCTAGGCCTAGGTTTAGATGGATGGATGATGTAGGGAAAGATCTACAATAACTGGACATTCAATATTGGAGAAGAAGAGCGCTGATAAGGCCTGAGTAGAAGCAGGTCGTGAGACAGGCTCAAGTCCTACATGGGCTGTAGTGGAAGGAGGTCTTTAGCCAGGCCCAAGCCCTACATGGGCTGTAGTGGAAGGAGGTCTTAAGCCAGGCCCAAGCCCTACATGGGCTGTAGTGGAAGTAGGTCTTTAGCCAAGCCCAAGCCCTACATGGGCTGTATTGGAAGGAGGTCGTTAGCCGGGTCCAAGCCCTACATGGGCTGTAGTGGAAGGAGGTCTTTAGCCAGGCCCAAGCCCTGCATGGGCTGTAGTGGAAGGAGGTCGTGAGGCAGGCCCAAGCCCTACATGGGCTGTAGCGCCACAGGGATGGATGGATGGATCAAACCGTTTGCAGTCAGTGAATATGTAGGAGCAGCTGATCAAATCACGAAGTCTACCAAACAACGTTCACCAATACGACTTTAGAAGAATTCTGGCTTGCAATCATGAAAGTCTTTTCTTTAGTCAGTTTGAAAGCAGGTTGCCATTTTCAACTTCTTGATTTTTAGTTCTGTGAAATTGGCTTTTCGGCATTAACTGAAATCAAGTCCAAGAAACGAGAGAGTCTCCCTACAGTTGATGAGTTGCGCGTTTGCTTCTCAACTTTGAAGCCCCGATGGAATATGATGTGTTCCTTAACGCAGGCACATCCATTACACTGATATATATATATTTATCACAGTAATATACTTCACAGTAATATGTAAAAAATAATAATTTAAAATTATTTTTGTATGTCGCGAAAATTCTCGAATATTCTTAGTGTGCCGTTACCCAGAAAAGTTTGAGAATCACTGCCCTATAGACTTGCAACTACGCAATTTATGTTTTCTTTACTCTATTATTGATAAAGCCAATACGATCTCATTGTAAACAAACATACATCCCTTGCCTTTGTGGGATTTCCCTGAAATTCAGACGAGGTAACTGGGTTTTTATGACACTGTATTTATAAATAATTGCCCATAATAACAGAGAAGCCATCGTTTTAAAAGTATTTATATCACCTTAGAGTGCACTATTATCATTGTTTGACATATAGCGGCTTTGTGTGCGGCGTCTGTTGAAATAATGATGGTGCTATTTGTTGGAGTAAAGGAAAAGAGGGGGTTACCTGAAGGATTTCTGGGGGAGGAGGCGGGGTGTTGAGGGCAGAGTGGAGAGGGCAGAGTGGAGAGGGCAGAGTGGAGATGGCAGAGTGGAGAGGGTAGAGTGGAGAGGGCAGAGTGGAGAGGGCAGAGTGGAGAGGGCAGAGTGGAGAGGGCATGGTGGAGAGGGCAGAGTGGAGATGGCAGAGTGGAGAGGGTAGAGTGGAGATGGCAGAGTGGAGATAGCAGAGTGGGGAGGGTAGAGTGGAGAGGGCAGAGTGGAGAGGGCAGAGTGGTTAGGGCAGCGGGGAGAGGGCAGAGTGGAGACGGCAGAGGGCACAGTGGTTAGGGCAGAGTGCAGAGGGCAGAAAGGAGAGGGCAGAAAGGAGAGGGCAGAGTGGGGAGGGCAGAGTAAAGAGGGCAGAGTGGAGAGGGCAGAAAGGAGAGGGCAGAGTGGAGAGGGCAGAGTGGAGAGGGCAGAGTGGAGAGTTCAGAGGGCAGAGTGGTTAGGGCAGAGTGGAGGGAAGCGGGGAGAGAGCAGTCTGGAAAGGGCAGAGTGGAGAGTTCAGAGGGCAGAGTGGTTAGGGTAGCGAGGTTAGGGCATATTGGAGAGGGCAGAGTGGAGATCGCAGATGGGTGAAGGCAGAGTGGGGTTGGTGAAGTTAATGTGTGTTTATGGTTTGAGCAATGGCGAAGAAATATTTAATGTTTTTTTATATATTTAATATTGCAAGGATACCCAGCAAAATGTTCCCATTCATGAAGTTTTTTGGTTCTCAATTTTGTCTTCCAGAAATAATTTAACAGGTAAGTACCAATAGGACCATACATTGGGAACCGGTATGTACCAATATGGCCATACATCGGGAACCGCTAAGTACCATTAGGGCTATACATTGAGAACCGCTAAGTACCAATAGGGCCATACATTGGGAGCCGCTAAGTACCAATAGGGCCATACATTGGAAACGGCTAAGTACCAATAGGGCCATACATTGGGAACCGCTACGTACCAATATGGCCATACATTGGCAACCGCTAAGTACCAATAGGGCCATACATTGAGAACCGCTAAGTACCAATAGGAACATTCATTGGGATTCGCTAAGTACCAATAGGGCCATACATTGGGAACGGCTAAGTACCAATAGGGCCATACATTGGGAACCGCTAAGTACCAATAGGGCCATACATTGAGAACCGCTAAGTACCAATAGGACAATTCATTGGGATTCGCTAAGTACCAACAGGGCCATACATTGGGAACCGCTAAGTACCAATAGGGCCATACATTGGGAGCCACTAAGTACCAATAGAAAACCTGCCACCAATACATCAAGGCAAGCCCTGAAATGGAACCCCAATGGAAAAAGGAAAGCTAAAAAGAACTCGTCAAAGAAATACTTGGCGCCGAGAATCTCTCCAGCCTCTTCCATTCATAGCCATCAAGAGAATTGACCACGAATGGAAGAGCCTGGAGAGACTGGCCCAGGATAAGGATGCCTGGATCGCTCTTGTAAGTGGCCTATGAGGCCCAGGATAGAGATGCCTGGAGGTGCCTTGTAGGTGGCCTATGAGAGACTGGCCCAGGATAGGGATGTCTGGAGGTCTCTTGTAGGTGGCCTATGAGGCCCAGGATAGAGATGCCTGGAGGTGTCTTGTAGGTGGCCTATGAGAGACTGGCCCAGGATAGGGATGTCTGGAGGTCTCTTGTAGGGGGCCTATGAGGCCCAGGATAGAGATGCCTGGAGGGCTCTTGTAGGTGACCTATGATACACTGGTCCAGGATAGGGATGCCTGGAGGGCTCTTGTAGGTGGCCTATGAGAGACTGGCCCAGGATAAGGATGCCTGGAGGGCTCTTGTAGGTGGCCTTTAAGAGACTGGCCCAGGATAAGGATGCCTGGTGGGCTCTTGTAGGTGGCCTATGCCCTTGAAGAGAACGCAGAGCTCGACGATGATCGACTAATGCCCCTCGTGGACCAGGAGGCCAAAAAAAAACAATTGAAAAAAGTAGCGTCTTTGTTAAAATGTTTAAATGTCTTTGATAAAATACCCATAACACCCCGCGGTAAAAAAAAAGCACACGTCTGGTTGTAAATATACTCGGTGAAGTAAGAAGAGCTATATCGGTGCAACTAGTATTGACTCATGCATTGTTTAAAAGAAAAAAATCCCGCTTGGTGGAAAAGTAAAGACAAAAACATTGAAGACATAAAAAAAAAACAAAAAACCAGCCACTTCTGATTATTGATAGTTCTTATGTTGAGCGTGCGCTATAAATATGTGCTTGATCTAAAAATAGACTATTATCGATCACTACGGGGCCATGTTAGGGTCAAGCTCTAATTGGCTACTTTAGTTCCGGTCAATAGGGATTCTTTGACTAAACGCTCGTGTATTAAATATAGAGCAAAATAGGTTTGGGTGGGTTGGGCTGGTTGGCAAATACCCAGATCTTTTTTTTTCTAGCGGAACGCACCGGAAAGGCGTTCCAGAAACCTTTTTTCCAGTTTATTTTTTATTAATTAATTTACCGTCTGGAATTTTTGGTCCAACTGCTCTTTCCTGTTACATTTCGGGAGCTTTCTCATGAGTTTCGGTACTTTATGTCATGTTTTTGGTCCCTTTATATATATATTTAAAAGGCACTGTTAAACCTATAAACTATTACAATCTTCTGCAATGCATCATGATGTTGGAAACATGACTTAAACCTTTACGCATGATTAGCTGTTTTGTAGCAGAGGTTATTATCGTTCACGACAAAATTCAATGCCGTCTTTTCTTAAGGTGGAACATCTACTGAAGATATCACTATCGGAGTTGGTCCCTTATACAAGTTCACACTGCCGCAGTTCTGTGATTTCGGGGAAAAAAAGCTGTGGTATGATAAATAATATATATTTTTTTTATTTTTAAAGACAATGATGGTATATAGGGAACAAGTGAAGTAGCGTTCACAAGTTCTCCAGAGCCAGGGCTTATGACCATGGGGTTGTGTGGCCAGCACAATGCCCGGCATTGGGTACCTTTGACAGTAGTCACATGCCAGACTATTTGGAAACAAGAAACCTTTGATTGCGTGAAATTTGAGCATCTGCTATCCAGGTTATAATAAGATATGAAAGCATTTCTTGCTTTTAAATATTGGAAGAGGGGTTTTCTCTTAAAAACAGATACGATTTTCTAACAAACCTTAGTATATCATACAGAATGGGATTGTATAAAGCTTTTTAATTTAAAAAAAAACAAATTACACAAACTATTTATGTAAGAAAACAATAAATTTAAGCTTTATTTATGAACTAATACAAAGAATAGTAAATGTTTCGGCTCATGCCTTCATCAGTACAAAGTACAATAACATAAATAATTACTTACATATATCTTAAAACATATTAGAGTCTATGTGATAAAAAATGAAAAGAAAAGAAAAACAAACACAAACAAGGAGACAGAATATAGGGAAAATGAGGAAGTTGAAGTATCTAAAGTAACAGTGAAAATCACAACGGGAAAACGATTTTGCAGTCAGGTAAAATTGTTGATTTGATTAATTCCATATGGAGACAACGCACCAAATCGTTTTATGAGTCTATTTTCCATGTGGACTCTATCATGGGTATTGGTTGTATATAGAATACCAGTAACTGCAACATCCAAAATGCCGTTTTTTAAGGTTTTTTTTAAAAGGATATCATTGGTTTAAACAGTTTGCCTTATTATACTGCTAACAGTTCGTATTTATTATTTACTCATTTTAGGTCTCATAATGGTACATCACTCGACTTTTGTTTTAAAATTTGGAAAGATCTGCTGACGTCACTTTATTCGTGGAATTTAAAAAAAGATGAATGTAAAATTATCACTTGTAGACAAATCAATGAGTTTATAAAAACAAAAAAAAATTATATTAAAAAAAAACTGCTGTAATTACGATCTATTTTTGGAACTCATCAGGGCAGTGGCGCTGGTTCTTGTGTGTCACCGAGTACTTTGATGCGATCAACAAGGGAGACAGGGACACCACTCGAATTGAGAAGATTGAATGATAATCCCCCTTTATTTTTCCAGACACGCGCATGCGCAATCATTGATTTCCGATAGCAGGGACGTCCTGCGGCAGTCTGGTCTGGGCAATAAATCAGTTCTCCTGTCCTTTTTTAGTCATACACTAATTCCAACTCTCTCTCTCTCTTTCTCTTTGCCTCCCTCATTTTCTTTTTGTTTCTCTCTCTCTCTTGTGACTTTCTCAGTCACGTATCATTCTTCCTCTGTGAACTTTTTTCCGAATCTCTCGCACTATTTCTATCTCTTTGAGTCACGCTATATCCCGGTCTAAGTATTGAAATCTTTAGTTCCTTTATTCTTTTCTTTTAGAATCTGTCAATAACTTGTCATCCAGCTGTCTCTATTTCTCTGTCACTTTCTGTCCTTCAAATTGCTGCTCTCTCTCTCTCTCTCTCTCTCTCCCTCTCTCTCTCTCTCTCTCTATCTCTCTCTCTCTTATAAATTTATATTCTGACTTTCTCATTACTTCCCCCCCTCCTTTCTCTCTCTCTCTTATTCTTTTTTTAAAGCACGTCTTCGCTTACTATTAAAAAAATAATTAAGTTGACGAATGTCTGTCTTTGCGATCTCTCAGTTTTTCACCGTCTCCATTTATCACGCTATGAAATATTATACTCTTTAAAGATGTATGTTCTTAATTGCTGATTCATACCATAACTTTTGAGTTTTCGTTGACTTTCCGCTATTTGTTATTTTAAAAAGTTAATTTTGCCATTTTCCAATTTTTAATTTTCCTTTAAGATCTCGTGACGTTTTGAGTGCACCTAATAAAGCAAGTTAATATCTCTCACAACATAACTCTACTATTCTAGGACCATCCGTAGACAGATGGTATTTCTCACGACATAACTCTACTATTCTAGGAGCATCCGATGACAAAAGGTATTTCTCACAACTGTTTGCTCTCTC
Organism: Radix auricularia; assembly: GCA_002072015.1. NCBI lineage: Eukaryota > Metazoa > Mollusca > Gastropoda > Lymnaeidae > Radix > Radix auricularia. Next base: position 421,912 of record MUZC01004792.1, on the reverse strand, counting down.
TAAGTCAAAATATCTCTACGATTGTAGGACATCCAAAATCAGATAGCAACTACCACAAATGTCAAATGTCACCCATTAAGCTTGCTACCGCTAGATTTAAGTTCAAAGAAATTTTAAGAAACATTAGAAATATATAACTCGGTGGTTCTTCGCATCTACGTGGGACGTGGTGGTCGAGAGGTAGCGCTCTCGACTGTCATACCGATGGTCACGAGTTCGAATCCACACGAAGGTGAGGATTCGTTCCCGGGGCCTGAGGAGTCCCCGAGTCACCCAGCTCTGAATGGGTACCTAACTAGACAATAGTTAGGCGGCTGGGGTAATGCGTGGAACCCCTATAGCCGTGGCTTGTGACTGCTGCATCACTTGCCAACATATCATCTCTCATGGTCTATGGACGCAATTATCTTCTGCATAGAAGGAGCGTCTGTATATCTAAGATAAGATAAGACTTCTCCCGTATTCCATAATCATGATATTTTTTTGTTTGTTTTTGCTTTGCGTCAATATCGCCACTCTGTCTTTAACTAGACGATCTTAAAAGTTTACTCAGAGTACAGATCTTTCTGTCGTGGTCCCACCCGTTCGTGGAAAAACAAAAGTAAAAAAATTACCTACTTCCCGTAATCCTATCGTGCTGAAATTTTGCACATAGAATTGTGTTCCCTAACGATGCATTGTATAAGAAATGTAGATCAATCAAATGAACAGTAATTAAAAAGATGATTTTTTAAAGTTTTCTAACAGTCGTAGTCTTCTCCGACTCAAGATCCTCCCTGGAATCATTAGGTCTGGGCTCTACGGAGACGAAAACTGTCGATGCTGTACTGGAGATCGTTAACAACATTAGATCTCGCGGGGGCGTGATCGTCCTACAGTACATTACAGGCCACGCAAAGATACCACAGCAAGAAAAGGCAAACTTGCTGGCACAACAGGATGCTGCCCAGCCCCAAATCGAACGTCCAATTACCCAGTTGGGGGTAAAATTGTGGCCAAAAGACAATTTCACGGAAAAATGGCTCAAAAGTTGGGAGAATGGTGACACGGCAAGGGCGCTTTACAATAAAATACCGCGACCGCGCAAGCGAGGTCCTTGGTGGAAACTGTCTCGTAGCTGCCAGTCCCTCTTCACGCAGATGCGGACTGGACATTGTCCAACAAACAGCTACTCTCACAGGCTAGACAGAAACAGGGAACCCGTTGCCGTTTATATGGCATGGCCAAGGAGACAGTGGCACATCTGCTGACCGATTGTTCTGCGGCAATTGGGGACGTGGACGGGTCAGGCAGCCATCGCACTGCGGACGAATATCTCCATGGTGACGCCCTTATGTTGAGGCTCGCCGTTGGTATTGTAGGCCGGGTTATAAGAGTCTGAGTGACTCAACCCTCCAATGAGAATGGCACATACTTAGTTTATCTCTATGTTGCATGTGTAGCGTCTGCTATATTTGACTTCCACGGGTCACTGGAGTTTCACTCCAACCCTCGAGATGTAACCGGGGTCTGTCGCGCAGTGCGTGTTATATTGAACATAATCAATACTTTAAGTTATGTCTCAAACATAGACGATCTTCAAAGTTACGCAGATGACTGATCCACAAACATGTAACAAAAAGATTTATGAAAACATCTAATCCAAGCTAAAGATGACAATTAAATATAAATGAAAAGTTATCATATAATCTATGTGTCGATAAAAAATTTCAAAAGAAAATTTAGGATTTAAAAAAAAACTTTAATAAATGATATAAGAATAAAAAACTACAAAGCTACTTTACTACACTTATTATAGAAGACACATTTTCTGTATGGGACCCATAAACCAAGAATTAAACAAACCGTAAAAATAAAGTTTTTGTCTATAAATCCCTTATATATGACACAGAATAAAAAGCAGGGATTATTTTCAATGTAACATCCACCGCGCAACAAACATTTACCGACTGAACGTGACTGAACTCTCCCTGCTGTGAGGCGTGGAGGTCAACTATAGAAGACAGCTTCATAGAGATACATAGATATCAACTAAAAATGCATTAATTTAATTACGGTACATTCGATCGATCTGAAATTTCGAGACAATGCATTGTTAGGAGACACAAGTGTATGTGCTAACTTTCAGCTCAATAGAATCACGGGAAGTCGATCATTTTTTAAACTTTTGTTTTTCCGGTTGTCCACGACGCTGTACGTCACGATGGAGAAGTTATCCTAAGGGATTTAAAAATTCGAGAAATTTTCAAAAATGTGCTGCACGCTGAATTATTTTACAATATTCCAAATGACAATAGTATCCCAGGTATTTTAATTAGTATAAGTAAATGGAAAACAGGTAGACAGGGTATGAGTTAGCTTGATAGGACGTAACAAAACAGGTAGACAGGGTATGAGTTAGCTTGACAGGAAGTAACACAACAGGTAGACATGGTATGAGTTAACTTGACAGTACGTAACAAAACAGGTAGACAGGGTATGAGTTAGCTTGACAGGACGTAACAAAAAGCGAACGTTTCGGCAAAGAGCCTTCCTCAACGTAGAAACAATACACTCATAAAAAGAAAATAAAGAAATAAATGGAAACTAAAAACTTAACTGCATGTGGTGAAATCCAAAAAGTCAATGAAAGCGAAGTAAAACTTCTTGTACGTTTTTGCCATCTTGATCTGATTTTTTTTTGTTCTATAGATTATAAAACTATCAGCAAATAACCTAACTTTTATTCCTGTTGAGATCTTGATGGGTAAATTATTTATATAAATTAAAAAAGAGTAAGGGACCTAGCACAGTTTCTTGTGGAACTCCTGAGTTGACCTTTATTGGTGCAAATTTAGATCCAATTTATTATTACAGTTTGCTCACTACCTGAAAGGAAGTCTTGGATCCAGTGATGTAAGGGACCTGAGATTCCAAAGTAGTTAAGTTTTTTAAAGTAAACTAAGGTGTTGAACTTTGTCAAATTCTGTTGAGAATTCTAGTAATATTGTATCTATTTGATCATTATTGTCTAAGCCTTTTAACAGATCATCGTTTAAACCTCTGAATTGTGTTTCACATGATCTGTTTTTTCTAAAGGCATGTTGATTAGGTGTAGGGCATTATATTTGTCAAGGTGGTTAATTATTCTACTATATATTATGTGTTCGAGTAATTTACAGGTGACACTAGTAAGTGATACAGGTGTGTAATTACCGGGGTCTGATTTATCACCTTTATTAAAGAGTGGAGCTACATTGGCTGATTTCCAATCCAGCAGCACTTTACCCTGGTTTAGAGAGGCTGGAAAAAGAACTACAAGCATTGGGGACAAGTTCATTGCCTAGTTATTTAAATAACATGGCAGGCAATTCATTTGGGCCAATAGCTTTGTTTATTTTAAAGATTTTCATGAGTGACTGTAAACATATCTCGACTACAGTTATGTTACCTTTTTCTTCCGTTTTTTAAAAAAAGTTGTTTAAGGAAAACAATAAATATTTGGACAAAAGTTGTAAAAATAGTAAATAAAACAGATCAAAATCTGAAACGAAATCACCATTGTTGTTTACCGTTGATTAAGTTTTTACGCGATTTTTTTTTTTTTTTTTTTTTTTTTTTT
>MUZC01004792.1:405477-418227 GCA_002072015.1 Radix auricularia | reverse complement strand
AAAAAAAAAAAAAAAACAACAACAACCCTCGTGTTTATTTTTTGCATTCGATTTACAGTATATCCTTCATATTCATTATATACGTTATATCCGTTATATACGTTATATCCATTATATCCGTTATATCCTTCATATCCGTTATATCCTTCATATCCGTTATATACGTTATATCCGTTATATCCATTATATACGTTATATCCGTTATATACGTTATATCCATTATATCCGTTATATCCGATATATCCGTTATATCCGTTGATAGTGTACACACCAGACCTGCGTATTACCCCACAGATTTGTATCCGATGTTCTAAATGTTCATTATCATTTCTAATGTTAAATAATCTAAAAACTAAAATTAAAACCTTTTTTTTTTTTTGCTGGTTATTTCTCAACAGCAGGGGCAGCAATTAGTGGAATGGATATGTTTCAACGACGTTTATTTTCGGGCTATCGGGGGAAGGGGCGCATTTTTTCGAATTTTCCTTCAGGCGCTTTATCGTCATGGTCGTCATTGACTCTAGCCATTTTCCCATTGTTTCCGTATTCTCCTTCAAATCTAAACTTACCTTCAGTTCATTGACTCTAGGTATTTTCCCATCGTTCCTGCATTCTACTTTAAATCTACCCGTACTTAAGTTTTTATGTCGAGTTTTGATATTAATTTGAAAGGGAAAACAAAAATTCTACAAAAGTTAAAAACATTCAATTCAGTTCTAAAATAACAAAATAGGAAGGCGGGGGGTGGGGGGCAGTTGTGTTTGAAGAGAGGAAATATTTGAAACAACTTCACAAAAATTCATTTCAAAGGAAATTCCTACACGCGATCAACTGGAAACCACGTCAACTTGATGTGAAGTTTACCCGTTGGATACTCACTTTAAAGAAAAATAGTTCCTTTATCAGCTTGCCATCTTCCACCCCCTCAACAAAAATCTTCATCACTAATTGGCATGAATTTAGAAGCAGGCAAAAAAAATGAGACGTTCTTACGTCCTGCACTTTAAACTGATGTTTTGGCGGGAGTTCAAACATTCTTTCCTAATTATCTGGACGTAAGTTGTTCAACATTTAAACAGAAATGTCCACAAAAGCGTTCTCTTAGGTGTTTTTTAAAAACTTCATTTGTGTAATTGGTATACTTTCTATGTTTATGCGAATGTCTGCATGTGAAGGCAGGCAGTAACGTATTATGGGGCATCGTACAATTGGGCAATACATATACACATCGTACAATTGGGCAATACATATACACATCGTACAATTGGGCAATACATATACACATCGTACAATTGGGAAATACAAAAATACATCTGACAATTAGGCAATACAAATACACATCGAAAACTTTGGTAATTGAAAAACACATCGAACAATTGGTTAATGCAAAAACAAATTAGATAGCTTGAATAACAATGAGTGGGGTGGGGGATTAAGAAGGGTGGTCTAAGGGGGGCCGTCCATAAAGTACGTCACGCTCCAGAGGTGGGGAGGGGGTGTAAGAAAGTGTGACATTTTGTGAAAGGGGGAGGGGGTGTCCGGCCATGTGTGACGTAACGGTGTTTTATGTTAAATTTTAATTATTTTGTTAATAAGAAATATATTTATGAACGAAAGTGTGACGCACTTTAGGGGGGGGGGGTCCTCGAGATTTGTGACAGTGGGGAGGGAGTGAGTTAAAAATGGTCAACAATAGCGCGACTTCCTTTATGGATGGCCCCAAGACTGCTCTGTGGACGCCGTTATGTCTGTTATTGCGGTTAAAATAAAGACAGTCAGAAAACGTGACTAATGGTTTGACTGACGTGACTTTATTTCCAGTATCAGCCACCATTCCCTCCCTCCTACCCCCACCCCACTGCCAGGTAAGTGAAAGATCCTGTCAATCAAACCCCCAGTCGTCTCAAGCAGAAGTAACGACCTCAAACTTTTCTCCACATCCTCTGACACTTCTGGTTGGAGGGAAGGAAAAAAACAAACACCGCCACTAAAAACCAAAGAACCGGAAGTACGGCTGAGCATGCGCAGATTAGCTGTCCCAGTTCTGAGCCGAGGAAAGACCAAACAATTTCAGCGCTTTCAGAACGGTAGAATTTGTTGAAGGATTTAAATACCAAGTTTTGTTTCAAGAAGGAGCGGGTGGGAGGTGGGAGAGGGAAGGAGGGAATTGCATTCCGCTCGAGGAGTCTAATGGATGGGAGTTTAAGAGGATATGAACACGTTTATTCACCACGAATTTAATAATCTCCCCATTTGCTCCTCATTGTTATTTCGTCAGGATTGTGCACACCCATGGGGTCTTATAGCTCTAATTAGTTTACCACTATCTTCAGGGGACCCTTGGCAGCTATTCACACGGGAGTCCTATTCCTATCCAGCCAGATAGGATAAAACAAGATTGATTGAAATTCGTTCACAGAATGAACTTTTTAAGTTACAAATTTAATTGATACAGATTGCACTAACTCTAACGATAGGAAGCAACCCTTGAGAAATATAGTATGTTACTTGCAGCAACAAGACCCTTTTGCACTTGGTCATTTTATAACATATATTTTATAGTACTCATATGTTATCTGAGAATTTCATGATAAAATCATTATCTGCTTTTATTAATTTGCTAGATGACGCTTAATAAATGTGAGCTGACCAACAATGAATGAATGTGTATTCCTATGTGGAGTGGGGTCAATGTGGACTGAGGTGAATTTGGACTGGGGTATATGTGGACTGGGGTCATTGAGGACTGGGGTCATTGAGGACTGGGGTCATTGAGGACTGGGGTCATTGAGGACTAAAGTCTATGTGGACTGGGGTCTATGTGGACTCGAGTAAATTAGGACGAGGGTCAATGTGGACTGGGGTCATTGCGGTCTTGGGTCTGTGTGGAGTGAGGCCCAAAAGGGACTTGTAGTCTATATGGAGTGCGGTCAATGTTGATATCTTTCTAGGAAATATCATATTCATATCATCTGACTGACGTAAAAAAACACAAGAAGTCCCTCGTCCACTGACTCCTGTAATAGGTGAGAAAGTCGGGGAAAATTTAACGGCTTCATGGGGATACATTTTGCAATTTTCCCCAATCCTTCCAGGGACTCTCAAAATGAAGAAAACAGACACCCTGCTCGTGCTCATTTAAAAGAAATATATTTGGAATAGCTGCCGATCGTTAATGATGTGAAAATGATGCACTGTGCTTTATCAAATGACACCATGCCATTTCAAAGTGTTTCATTTCATCTGTTTTGTTATCATTGGCGTGTTATCTTCTGCAATATCTCTGTGTTCCTCTAGTTTGAATTGTGACATTCTAAAACTGACTAAATGCATTTTTACGTCTGAACACCACTTCCTAATGTTGCGTGATGTTATTAGAACCGTCAAACATCGTACGTCAGGTCTACAGATATTGATGCAGTGAGACAAGACAGATTCTGCCAGTGCAGTTTTCATTTCGCTCCTGGACTCCATAACATTAAAAAAACAACAACCAACCTCACTTACACCAGAATCATTACCTCCCTCTACCTGTGCTGCTGGATCGCAACCTTTCTCGTTTATTTAAAAGAAATATTATCGCGTGACTTGACACATCTCACCTGCCATTTCTTGATTTACCTATCTATCATAAGTCGGTGATGGATAGTCGAGATGCCACACACGACGGGATAGACTTCTATTTATTCAATCACTTTCGGTCTGAGGCTAGAGTCGGACCACACAACTCTCAAGAGGAAAATTCTGTGACGTCAAAGCGCTAGTCCGTCGTCATGACGACTGGGTTTAAAATCGTGCAATGACGCCATCTTGGTAGCAAGTTGACACACGCTAGTGTCAAATTGGTTTATGGACCAGTCTATCTGACGTCAGAATGGTTGATACCATTAACCAACAAATCGACAAACCAACCAACCAACCATCCAAAAAACAACTATTAACCAAACCCTCCCAACAAACAAACAACTAACCAACCAACCCTCCTAGCAACCAACCATCAAACCAACAAACCAACCAACCAACAAAGTAGCAATCCAACCAACTAACCAACCAACCCTCCTAGCAACCAAACAACTAACCAACCAACCCTCCTAGCAACCAACAAACCAAGCAACCAACCAAACAACAATCCAACCAACAAACCAAGCAACCAACCAACAAACCAACTAGCACCCCAACCCTGCCAGCAACCAACCAACCAACCCTCCTAGCAACCAATCAACCAACCAGCCAACCAAAAAACCAAACCGCCAACCCTCCCATATACCAATAAACCAACCAACAAACCAACCAACCAACCAACCAAAAATCCATCCAACCAACCAACCAACCCTCCCAGCAACCAACAAACAATCCACCAACCAACCAACAAACCAACCAACTAATCAACCAACCAAACAACTAAGGATTAAACACGTATCTGGACGAGAATAAACAATAACGTCTAAACGTAAACAACTCCAGTTCCCGCTGATTAGAAAATCCCATCCACTCAACCGCATAAAAAATAATGACGTTTAACACCACAAGAGACAGGCCACCAGGTGGCGTCACCTGGTGCTCTTGGCGTCACGTGGTGTTGAGTAAATTCACGTAGCATGAAGTCCGCGCGGAATGATACATCTGTGATAAGTGTACAAACAGAGTTGATTGCAGAAAGCCTCGTTAAAAAAATCGCTGTCTGCAATTTGCATATCATTTCAGATTTTAAAATAAATATCATATAGAATAGGACGGCGATAAAGCTTTTAATAACATACAAAAATACACTTACACATTGTGTAATCGAGCAATAAATAAAAGCCCTATTAATTAAATAATACAAAAGTATAATTCGTCTAATGCCTTCGTCAGAACAAAAAACTACACTTTAAACACAAGTATTACAATTTTATTTAAATTATCTTAGATATTATATATCAAAACTTTAAAATAAAAGGAGAGAAAAAAATGACGCATGATTGTATAGGGATGTTCATAATATGGCGGAAATCTGTTAGTAGAAATATTATATCTAAATTTATATTTTTAAGGACGAAATTCATTAAAAAATTAATAAAAGATACGAGTCAATACGTGAATGTAGGTATGTTGAGACTGATTGATCTTATCAGCTAATTTTTAATTCTTCGTTAATGTAAGACGGCTAATTGGACTTGCAAAATTAAAAAAAAATATGAAAAATCGTAATTTTACTAAGCTAACAATTTTGAGAACATAGTGATTTGACTGTATTTATGCCTCAAAACTTTGTTCCGCTGAAAATGTAATCTAAAAAAAGATCTTTACGAAATGAGCTATGACGTTTTCCGGTTTTAGAAATGAAGAACCCTATAGGAAAAGGGAGAAAGTATAAATAAAAAATACCAGTAAATACCACAACTGGAAAAAGATACGGCAGTTACGTAAAATATTGAGATAGAAAAAAAGAAAGTTGCCAGTAAACGGAACAAACTTGGAATGTATCCACGCGCAAATATTAAACCACCAGTTAAATAATTTCTCTCCCCCACGCAGATTCGCACACACTCACACATACACGCAAATACACACACATACACACAAATACACACACATACACACAAATACACACACACACAAATACACACACACACACACAAATACACACACACACACACAAATACACACACACACACACACAAATACACACACACACACACACAAATACACACACATACACATTAAAATTATAACAAGTCATCTTTTCCGTCGTGCTCTCACGACTGGGTAGCTCTAGGGTAGGGCTTTAAAGTATGGTAAACATTAACGTTGTTACTAACACATCACCACGGAGCCATTCGGGTGGGGGGAGGGAGGGAATTTTATAATCATTTCAGATGAGATCACAAACTAATCAAACGGCATTCCAAAACACATAATAATATTGACATCTTAAATTAAAAGAAAAATCACTTGAAACGTCAACCAAGCATCCAAATAAAATTGACGATAATGAACCCAGACGTAAACGTATTGGTCGTCATGCACAAACCTTCAACTTAAGGAGATAATTAATTATGCATACGTAAATCGGTTGAATCCTTAGTTGTTCAATGTTTCCGTGATGCAGACTAGAACCTGTATATATGTTCCAGGGGCCAGTGGCGTAACATTAGCGGTTTTTCCGGGAATACATTTATCTTTGGGGCGCATATTTGCAAAGATTGAAACACACACACACACACACACACACACACACACACACACACACACACAGGCACACGCACATGCACACACACACACACACACATACACACACACACAAAAGAAAAAAAACCTCTGCTTTTGAAATTATTCTTTACAAGGAATGTACGAAACCAAAGTACCGAATATAATCGNCCCCCCCCACCCCGCCCCTCTTCTTGTGGAAAAGAAAATAGTTAAAGATGTGTAACCCGCTCGCTAGCCGACTGCCAACAATAATAGGACATCATACAATAAATGGTATATACATATATATTTTTAAAAATCCACAAGCTTATTCGGTCATGATGATTGTTTACTTTGCTACCTATCTTTGTCTTTGTGCTCTTTATTAGGTAAGAGTTACTGGCATTTTAAAAACAATTCTTTTTTAAACAGTGGTGAAAGCGGGTACATTCAAATGAAGAAAATGACCTTGACGATCTACAATCAAACAACACCGATATTCAGTGTACATTCAGAAATAACCTATGACCTGCTCATAAGCCGACCCCTCCCCCCATTTTTACCCCTGGATTTTGTCCAAAGAGGTCGACTTTAGAACGGGTATATACGGTAAATGTTGAGGAAACTTGGGTACTTTATACAAGATTAGATTTTATTTAACTATACCCTAGGTTTTAGTTACGAAATTCTCTCCGGTTAGCTCCCATGAAGGTACTTTCGTTACACGACCTGCTAGACTCAGTGCTTCTCAATTTGCGTGTCATGACACATTAGTGTGTCGTGAGAGATTTCCAGGTGTGTCACGAGATTTAGTAACAAAAAAAAATATATTTAAAAAAAAAAAATGTCCAAGGGGTTCTGCGCTCTGAAGTTATGAAATTTTAAAATAAAACTAAAATAAAATGTTTGTTAAATAAATCAACAAAGAAATCAGTAATCGCCGTGTGTTTGGCGTGGGTCAGGATGTTAGATTCGTTTGGCGTCTCTGTACGCCATTTTCTTTTCTTTTTTAAAATCTTTATAGTGGTGTAGTTTGCTTGAAATAGTGGTGAGTGAAGAAGAAAATTTCACGACCGATGAGCAAATTACGACAAAACAAAGTCTAACAAACAACGTTCACCAACATGACTTTCGAAGAATTCTGGCGTGCAATCATGAAAGTCTATCCTTTAGTCAGTTTGAAAACAGTTAAAACTCTGTTGCCATTTTAATCTAGTTGGTTCTGTGAATTCGGCTTTTCAGCTTTAACTGAAATCTAGTTCAAGAAACGAGAGAGTCTCCCTACAGTTGATGAGTTGCGTGTTTGCTTCTCAACTTTGGAGCCCCGATGGAATATGATGTGTTTTATCAAGCAGGCAGATCCATCACACTGATTACATACATCACAGTAATATGTAAAAATGTTATCGCTTCAATAAAAAAAAGTTAAAATTAATTGCGTGTGTTGCAAAAATTATTGAATATTCTTAGTGTGTCGTTACCCAAAAAATTTGAGAAACGCTGTGAAGCTAGATACATTGTGAAACCGAAAATCTAGTGATAGATGACGTGATTAGACTGTGATATTTCCACAGATGTCAAGTGAATGCCAGTAGACGTCCCTTCAGGAGCGGGGAGATAACTCTGATCAATCATTCAGATTGCCTCTGCAGGGCTACAGTCCTTACCTTGGAGGTGATTACGTCAAACACTTCCTGTTGTATATATATATATATATACACATATATATAAATATTTGGCCTGCGTGTCAACAAGATTGTTTTCAGTAAGCTTGGAGATTATCTGTTATTTAAGAAACAATTTATACAGATTTCCAATGATCCTCCATTCGTTTTTGAATTGAACAAGTGAAATCAAAGACAGCATTGGGACACCTTCCATAAACAATATAAACGAGGACAACACAAACTGTAATTACTAACATTTTGTTATTGGGAAGAGTGGTGTGTGGAGTGGATGAGTTAAGGCATGTGTTTTCAAAAGAAAAAAAAAGAAGAAACAACGCTTGAATTTATTCATATGAAAACTTTTGGCTAAAAGAGTCAAAGAGCCAGTGGCGTAGCTAGGAATCTGTAGGGTTTTGGGGATCCGGGGGGAAGGGGGGCTTAACCTTCTTTTCTCATATACATGGCGGTGACGTATTTTTTAATGAAAAAAAAAATTTGACACTAAGTTGGGGACCCCTCAAATGGGGGCCCGGTGGGACTTTCGCCTTCGGACCCCCCCCCCCACAGCTACGCAACTTCAAAAAGCCGCATATTTAGAGTAAAATTGGTATATTTCAGTTGATATGGGGAAAAATGATTCTATTAGTTAGTATTGAGAATCTTGTTTACTTGTTCCTGTTTTAATGTTTAACACCAAACCCGCTTTGTTATGAGGTGTTAATTAGTAAACACAAAGGACCCTCTATGTGTCAAACAGCCGTCTGCCCAAGCTGCCGTGACAATCTCAATTTCCTGTCTCCGGCGCAGACACAACTAGAATATTCTACCACGGGAGCTAACCCACCCGGTGATCTCTGACAGATCAATACCGGGGAATTCGATGGTGACGAGGAGGACATTGAGAGATATCGGAAGTGCATTGCACGTAATCGATCTTAGTCCACTGAGTACTGTATGGCATATGTGCATATGATTCATCTTATTTTACTGACTAAAGTGCATGTAACTGATCTTATTTCAATGAGTACAGTAAGGCTGGACCGTACACGCCGTACACATTAATAATCATCAGACATAATGACCAGAGTCCGTGCACAAATCTACATGTACACGTAGTCGGACTGCCCTCTGACATGTCCTGGTACACGACGCGTGATGAATGATCGACTAAATGATCAGGGGAGTTGCCGTCTGTAGCTTCAACATAAACAATCCGATATCGCCATAACTAGATATTCAATACATCATTAGTCTTAAATCATACATTTCACTTTCACGTTATTGAAGGTTAAAAAAATACATATCGCGTTATTGAAGACCACTGTGATAACATCACACTTTTCATTAGTCTTGATTGAGATGGTTCACGTTAAACTCGGTCTTCCATAACGTGTTTCGGCTGATTTCATTCAATATTCAGTTGGTGACGTTCATACCAGGTGAAAAGATAATGTCAGGGGCCGTCCATTAAAAACGTCACGTGATTTTGACCTATTTTTACCCACCTTCTCGTCACACGTCCTCACAAAAACTTAGACCCTTCTCCAGTATGACGTCACAAAGCTTTGGAAACACCTCCCCCTCAAAATAAAAAAATAAAATAAAATTTAAAAAAAAAAGAGATATTTTCTAATAAAAATTAGCACGTTACAAATTACTTTTTGTCATTAAAATCTGTATTTAGTGTATGGATGCACTCTTATATCGTCACAGATGTGAAGCCACTGAAAATGTCATTAAATAAATTGTTAATAATTAAACATTTAAGTTGGAAGTTTGATGTGACATAACATTTCGTAAACACCGCTCCCCCTTTTTTCCACACATCGTCACAAATGCGTAACCCCCCCCCCCCCCCCAGGCGCGTGACGACATTTATGTACGGCCTATATTCCCAATTGAGGTTTTCATTTCAAGCCCAAGCTATACATAGACTGCAGCGATCAGGGGTGGATGGGGTCTTCATTAGTATAACGTTTGCGATTTAACAAATACGTAATGTCCATTTAACAAAAACTTAATGTCCATTTAACAAAAACTTAATGTCCATTTAACAAAAACTTAATGTCCATTTAACAAACACGTAATGTCCATTTAACAAACACTTAAAGCCCATTTAGACAAACACGTAATGTCCATTTAACAAACACATAATGTCCATTTAACAAACACGTAATGTCCATTTAACAAACACGTTTTAAATGTCCATTTCAATAAACACGCAATGTCCATTTCAACAAACACGCAATGTCCATTTCAACAAACACGTAATGTCCATTTAACAAACATGTTTTACATGTCCATTTCAACAAACACGTAATGTCCATTTAACAAACACTTAAAGTCCATTTCAACAAGGAGCCTCAATATAGACAAACAAACATGGTATAAATCTTTCTTTATCCTTATTTTATCAATTTTTGAGAATTTAAAGAGTTAGACCGTTGAGCGTCATCTGTCATGACATATTTTTGCATTTTAGTCTAGTTTTTTTTCCGTAAAACAATCTCTTTCAGCATAAATGTGGAACTAACAAAAAAGCCCCCTAAAATGTCTTTTTTAAAAAAAAAATCTTCAAACTCCAACCGAATGCTCGGATATTTTATTACCATTTTATTGAAACTCTATAAATGAATCAGCACAGATGTTTCTAAGAATGAATTTTGGCTTATATACGACAAGGTGTAATAATGACAACTTTGTACTTTGTAAAAATTTGTTTACGTTCTTTTAATTGCATATTTTGTGCAAAGTTAAAGCGATGCTCAAATTAAAAAAAAAAAAGCAACTCAGCTCTAATATGGAGGAAAAAAAATTAATTAGAATGTAAGGCAACGCGACCTCCGCCAATAAATATTTGCTTCCAACGGGTTTAGAAAAACATTTATTTAGAGAGTGTCAATACAACTCGAGTTACCGATCGCTCCGCGTGAGCTTTGCCGTAAAATAAAACTCGTGTGAAAGCGTGTGGCGTTCCCATTTCCATGGCGACTAATGCAGCATCCTTTGACTTTTTAAACTTTAACAGCAGTTAAACTTCTGACATCACCATTTAGTCGCAATAATTAAAGTGATTTAAACATGTTAAAGTCAATCTTTTAATCTGTGCGGCCGAGTTTCGTACTTCAGCCATGGAAGATATTGTAGCACAAAAATGTGATTTGGATAAAAGAATGGCGTCATAAAACGAATTTATAGGTTTGGAACTCTCGACCAAAGGATTCAATATTCCAAATCTGGTGGCCATGAAACTAAATGAAACCTCAATAGTTATTTTGAAAACAACGTAAGCAGTAGTCATTAAAAAGGAGTATCAGAAATTTTATGAAGATTTTTTTTTTAAATTTGTTTTTAGCGCATTTTCGAGAAGTCGAATGCGCTATTGCACCCGTTTTGTCCGTCCGTCCGTCTGTCATCACCCTAGATCTCAGCAACCATAAGTCCTAGACCCATGATGTATATATGTTTTTTGTATGTCCTGACCTGCCATTTGTGCATCAACACTCAGTTACTCGATCCGTTAAAAAACCCCGTTAAAACTACCAAAAAACATTGCGAATCGAGAGATAACACTGGCGCAGGCAACGGCCGCCATTGCCGGAAGTCGAATACATCGTTTTTCAAGCATTGAAGAGTTAACGTTACTGGTTAGTGGTGCGAAAGCGTGCAAAAGAATTAGTTTTTGTTTTTTTGTTGACGTCATTAGAATATGTGTAAAAGTTTAGAGTTTTACGTCATCATTTGTGGTAACTTCAATCAAGATCTTAGCGGCCCACACAAACCACTTGTAGTTAGATTAAAGAGAAAATAAAAAAATTTAAAATGTAAAGAAATGACTTTTAAATAATTTTTTTTCAGGTATATTCATTACACAAGAAAATTCATAAAAATATGTCTAAAATCTAAACACAATTACTAATAACTACATAATGCTGATATCTAACATAAGTACTGATACATAATACGAAAATGCGCTAACACGTCCTGAGTCCAAAAAGGGACCAGGCTTAACATGATTTTTTATAATTTTATTTATAAAGTTATTTAAAAAATTTTTCTAGATGCATAATGACAGTAATACTCAATGTCAAGATAATAATAATATAAAAAATAACAATACGAATAACAAAAATAATAACAATAATGATAGAAGTAATAATAATTAAATAGCAATAATAACAATAATAATAGTAATAATAACAATGATAATAACAAAATCAAAAATAATAATTCAAATAACAAAATCAATCATAACAATAATAATAGCAATAAATCATAAAACGTGTCATCGCATATTTACATAAAAAATTGGAGAACAATATACGTAGAAATAGGGGAAAAGGAGAGGAATAAGAGCGATGAGAGAGAGAGAGAGAGAGAGAGAGAGAGAGCTAGAAGGGGATGAAGGAGAGAAAGTAAGAGAGAGACAGAAGAAGACAGACAGAGAGATACGGAGGGAGAAAGGGAAGGGGAAAAGCGGGGAAGAGGGGAGACGAATGAATCGGGTAGAAAGTGAAAGAGAAAGATAGAGGGGGAGGTAGGGAGAGAGAGGGGAGGGATAGGGTATTTTGTTTGGGCTTAATCCAAAACCAGGATTTTCGACACTATCAAACTATTTCTGGTCTACTCACTAGTGACTCACTAGTGACTCACTGACTCACTACTGACTCACTACTGAGTCACTACTGACTCACTACTGACTCACTACTTGCTCACTACTGACTCACTGCTGACTCACTGCTGACTCACTGCTGACTCACTGCTGACTCACTGCTGACTCACTGCTGACTCACTGCTGACTCACTACTGACTCACTACTGACTCACTACTGACTCACTACTGACTCACTAATGACTCACTAATGACTCACTACTGACTCACTACTGTTTCCTGTTTACACGATACCTCCCCC
>MUZC01004792.1:320739-400039 GCA_002072015.1 Radix auricularia | reverse complement strand
AAGATAGTGGTAGCCAGACATTAAGATAGTGGTAGCCAGACATCAAGATAGTGGTAGCCAGACATTAAGATAGTGGTAGCCAGACATTAAGATAGTGGTAGCTAGACATTAAGATAGTGGTAGCCAGACATTAAGATAGTGGTAGCCAGACATTAAGATAGTGGTAGCGATAGTGGTAGCCAGACATTAAGATAGTGGTAGCCAGACATTAAGATAGTGGTAGCCAGACATTAAGATAGTGGTAGCCAGACATTAGGTATAGTGGTAGCCAGACATTAAGATAGTGGTAGCCAGACATCAAGATAGTGGTAGACAGACATTAAGATAGTGGTAGCCAGACATTAAGATAGTGGTAGCCAGACATCAAGATAGTGGTATTTTAAGAGATATAGAGACAGAAGTGGCTCTTCCACAGACAAAAATAAAGAGAGTCACATCTAGAGAGAGGTTGCCATTTTGAGAGTCCTAGAAGAGGTAGCAGTGTGGGAGCCATCAGGACATCTGTGTCAGATTTGTCAGAGGGAGGAAATTCAAACTCTACAAATCTAAAGCAAGCTACCTATATGGAAGTAATATAATTAGGGCTGCGGAAATCAAAGATGCATTAATCGATTATTACTTAAAATTTTAAATCTTTTAAAATAAATTTGATATACTAAAATTCGATTAAAATTTAAGAAAATATTTCTAATAATTTTATTTTCAATTTATTAATAATTTATATTTTTTGTTACTGACATACTTTCCCCCCCTATAACCATTGTTATGTAAACAAACAGATTTTTCTTCCTTATTTCTTGCATAGCTGAATGAATTTGATTTCTTACGTCACGAAATTTGCGAGCCATCGAATTATCGCGACAAACCGATTTTGCGAAATAATGAATCGCATCTCGACAGGATCTATATATGCGTTATAAAAATATAATTAATCGGGCTGATCAATTACCGGTAATCGATTAAATGCTTTCCCTGATAATTGAATTTTTTTTTTTAAAAAACGTTAATACAAACGTTAAAGGTAACTAATTCCATTTACTTAAAAAAGTGGTCACTTGGAAGACATAGGGACTTGTAAGCATTATTAAATGTTTACATTTATAAATACTGCATATTCGTTGTTATTTGAATCTTGCATTGTATTTTATGACGCTTTAATTTTTTTGAACAGATGGAAAATGTACGAAAAAAGCAACAACAACACAACAACTAAATCTATTTACCCCCGCCCCCCACTCGCCCCGCAAACAAATCTTAAAAGTTTAATTTCCCTTCTTATCAATGGACATGTATCTTTTCATTGCTTGTCTCTAAAATATGGACACATCGACCCCCACCCCTTGCCCCTAAGGTTTGAAATAACACATCAACAGTCTCGCACACCATTCGTCGTAGTATCAGAGTATCAGGCCTGAAGGCTTCCAGTGTCCAAACACACAGAGGTTTACTGGTCACGAAGAAATTCCAAGTTGTAATTATGTCCCCTGTCATTATGCTAATCTCGGGACTTCTGTCTTCATTGGGCAGACCACCCTTCTATCGCTTGTTAGACTTGATCATAAAAACAAATCTAAGAGAAAGAAAAAAAAATAATAAAAATATCTTTCTGAATAAAAGTGTAGGTCGATAAGGTGGGTTTAGAATTCCAGCTCAGAAAGAAAACATGGAAACGCGACCGGAAGCTAATAAACTAAAACACACAAAACCAAATTATTGATTTTAATGACATGTTGAGGAATGCTCCAGAAATTAATCTCTTAATGGCGCTGTGATTAAAATTTTGAAATCCTGTAAATGTTTCACAGCGGATATCGATGAAACGAAACAATTATATCTCTTATTTAAGGTTTGGTTCTTCGTTCAGTTCAGCCTCAAATCGTCTTTAAACTTAAACACGATCTCAAGGCTAAAATGGCCATGTTGACTTTTGATGCACTTGTCTAAAATAAAGAAAGATGCGAAATGTGTTGTTGAGTCCAGACATTGTAATTAATTTTAGATTCGCTTTCACTTCCAGCAGATTGCAGATTGTAGTACCACCCCAACCCTTCCACCAGTACTCACCCCGGAACGAGTTCAATGACAGATGTTATTAATAGGTTTAATAAAGGAATTCTTAATTTCATTATTGTAAAACACAAAATATAATCACTGAAAATTTGTGGAGGCTGCAGGAATTGATTTATAATGAATGAAACAATGATACAACGCCATTTGTGTGAACAAGTTCCAATCCGCTCTCTCAGTTACTTCTTATTTGTTATGTAATGGTCTAATGTTGATTACGTAACTCATATCCGTTGAGCGTGCATTTGTTTCATTAGATTACTATACCCCACCCCCCTGAAATCGAAATTAAAATAATTAAAGAAAAATGTTTCATGCATTTCATTTCATTTTTATTCATTATGTAAAATGAATGTAGAAATAATACCCCAGAATGGAGAGCAAAATACATAAGTCGGATTTTACACAATCCCCCCCCCCCTCCAAAAAAAAATAAAAAAAAAAATAAATAGATTTTAAAAAATAAAAAAATAAAATGAAATTAGATATTTAAAAAGAAAATAATTTAAAAAAAACAACCTACCAACCAACCAAACAAGCAAACGATCAAACAAAAAAACGAAAAACCAACTAAACAAACTAACAATCAAACAAACAAACAAACAAACAACCAAACAAAAAAACGAAAAACCAACTAAACAAACTAACAATCAAACAAACAAACAAACAAACAACCAAACAAACAAACAACCAAACAAACAAACAACCAACCAACCAACCAAACAAACAACCAACCAACCAAACAAACAACCAAACAAACAACCAACCAACCAAACAAACAACCAACCAACTAAACAACCAACCAACCAAACAAACAAACAACCAACCAACCAAACAAACAACCAACCAACTAAACAACCAACCAACCAAACATACAACCAACCAACCAAATAAACAAACCAACAAATCCATTCCAAGCTAAACCAGTCTGAACTAAAGTCCAATCGGGTAGAGGAATACAACATTAGCCGTGGGTCTAGTCTGCGCTTGACTTGTACGACTATAAACGAAATCTAATGTCAGATGCTAATCAATTAATCGAATCTGACGTCTAAACCACTTTCCCCTCCACTGAAAACATTATAATCACGCCCATGGGCGGTAGCCAGAAATAGACATTGTAAGTATACCACGTGACAATCTTTGTTGTTACTAAAAGGCAATTATTTATTTGTTATTACATACTCTCTGTCCCAGCAAGTCACCGGGAGGAAAATATTTGAAATGTCAGACGTCGGATGTATGGATTTGTTGTCGAGAGTATCGTGACCCAAAGAGGATTCACGTCTTGACATGCCATGTCAGTAGTTGGCATTGATCCATACCTTGACATGTCATGCCAGTAGTTGGCATTGATAAATATCTTGATATGTCATGTCAGTAGTTGGCATTGATCCATATCTTTCAATCTCATGTCAGTAGTTGGCATCGCTCCTGCCTGTAAGGTAGCACCTGGGACAAGCATTCAGATAACATATCGTCTATTGTAGCACCATGTTCATTTGTGATGCTATTGTTAACTAATGCCAGTTTATGACTCATTGTACGGTGAGCCACATGCATCAAATGTCATTAATTTGCCCTCTCGTATATCACGCCAGCTCCCTTATATAACCACATGTTTATTTCCCATCATTATCTCATTATTTGTTAACATTCCTTGTCACCAGTGAGTTTTCATGTTATAAAGTAAACTTTCCTTGTCACCAGTGAGATGTTATGTTATAAAGTTAACTTTCCTTGTCACCAGTGAGATGTGATGTTATAAAGTTAACTTTCCTTGTCAACATTGAGATGTCATGTTATACGGTTAACTTTCCTTGTCACCAGTGAGATGTTATTTTATAAAGTTAACTTTCCTTGTCAACATTAAGATGTTCTGTTATAAAGTTAACTTTCTCTGTCACCTCTTAGAAGTTCTGTTATTAAGTTAACTTTCCTTGTCGCCAGTGAGATGTTCTGTTATAAAGTTGACATTCCTTATTACCTGCGAGATGTGATGTTATAAAGTTAACTTTCCTTGTCAACATTGAGATGTTCTGTTATAAAGTTAACTTTCCTTGTCACCAGCGAGATTTTCTGTATAAAGATAACTTTCCTGTCACCAGGGAGTTATCATGTTATAAAGTTAACTTTCCTTGTCAACATTGAGATATCATGTTATAAAGTTAACTTTCCTTGTCGCCACCGAAAAGTCATGTTATAAAGTTAACTTTCCTTGTCGCCAGCGAGATGTTCTGTATAAAGTTAACTTTCCTTGTCGCCAGCGAGATGTTCTGTATAAAGTGAACTTTCCTTGTCGCCACCAAAAAGTCATGTTATAAAGTTAACTTTCCTTGTCAACATTGAGATATCATGTTATAAAGTTAACTTTCCTTGTCACCACCGAAAAGTCATGTTATAAACTTAACTTTCCTTGTCGCCACCGAAAAGTCATGTTATAAAGTTAACTTTCCTTGTCGCCACCGAAAAGTCATGTTATAAATTTAACTTTCCTTGTCGCCACCAAAAAGTTATGTTATAAATTTAAATTTCCTTGTCACCACCGAAAAGTTATGTTATAAAGTTAACTTTCCTTGTCAACATTGAGATGTTCTGTTATAAAGTTAACTTTCCTTGTCGCCACCGAAAAGTCATGTTATAAAGTTAACTTTCCTTGTCGCCACCGAAAAGTCATGTTATAAAGTTAACTTTCCTTGTCACCACCGAAAAGTCATGTTATAAAGTTAACTTTCCTTGTCGCCACCGAAAAGTCATGTTATAAAGTTAACTTTCCTTGTCGCCACCGAAAAGTCATGTTATAAATTTAACTTTCCTTGTCACCACCGAAAAGTTATGTTATAAAGTTAACTTTCCTTGTCAACATTGAGATGTTCTGTTATAAAGTTAACTTTCCTTGTCGCCACCGAAAAGTTATGTTATAAAGTTAACTTTCCTTGTCGCCACCGAAAAGTCATGTTATAAAGTTAACTTTCCTTGTCGCCACCGAAAAGTCATGTTATAAAGTTAACTTTCCTTGTCGCCAGCGAGATGTTCTGCAGTGTTGAGGCCTATGTCTTCACCACGCTGATGACGGCAAAGCTCTACTCCCTCACCTGGCTCAACGTCGACCACTACGTGGCCGTGCGTAAACCTGAGCGGTACAACGTGATGATGTCCCCTACCCGGAGTCTCTGCTGGATTGTTTTCTCCTGGATCGTGGCGGTGTCCTTCTGCTGTCCGCCCCTGTTCTCCTTTGAGGTGAGTGTTTTTAAACTGACCATCACCCACTTATGATACAGCTATCAAACCTGCCATCTTACTCTATCTCGCGGTATAAAAAAACAAACGAATTCAGATAGAGGCGAGGTCCACTTGTTTGTATGTAGATTAGCAGTTTAAAAAATATCACTTATGTAAATGGGAAGTGGCATTCTCTGGAGACTGAACAGGAAGTCGACTTCCTGCAGGTTAACCTTTCATCTATGGATCCCGTTCAGCAGACGAGATTATCTTTGAAGGCATGTTAATTTGGACAATTACCTGGCTACTTGGCACTACAGTTTGGCGGCCTGGGGCCTGTTAAGCGCCTTGGCACTCATTCCACACATAGGCCGCAAACATGTTTTATCTGGCATTGGTAGTGAAAACCTGGGCGTGCTTTTCAGTATAACAATACTCAATTATGCTGTTAAGTTTCATTTTTTTTTTTTTTAGTGCTCGTTTTGCCATTGATGTGACGAAAAACAGCAAAATTAATAATCAAATTGTGTTTACATTAATGTTTATGTTTTGTTACATGGGAAGCGAAACAATATTACTTACACCTGAGTTTTTATAAATAGGTTTATCGAAGATGGATAGTCATTTGTTACAATGAGATTAATGAAGCATCAGCAATTTTAGTCGAAAAAAACGATTTTGTTAAACTTTCATGAAGAAACTACTGACTACAAAATGCCTTTACTGTCACAAGGAAAAGCATTGATAATTCAAAATAAATAAATATAAATATAGATCTATGTGCCCTAGTGACAAACATTGTTTATTTTACCTTAAAAAAATGATTAGAAGTACAAACTATCGTGTAGCGTCATAGAAATTCACTTTACTCATTTTAATTCCACTGTTGTCTATTATTTTACTTGTGTTTTGTTTTCCATTCAAAACTGAAGCTTTTCATCAAATTTAGCACTAATTCTTGCTTTCTTATAGTCTGCGGTCTTCAACAAGGCCACGTCGATCTGCATGATTGACACCAAGCAACAAGTCGCCTACATGCTGACCGCTGGGGTGCTGGTATCGATACCCAGCCTGTTTGCCATGACCATCACCAGCGCTTACTTGTTCACCAAGTTAGTAGACGAGTTAATGTTATTGTTTGGGCAGTGGGGCAAGTAAGTTAATGTTATTGTTTGGGCAGTGGGGCAAGTAAGTTAGTAGACGAGTTAATGTTATTGTTTGGGCAGTGGGGCAAGTAAGTTAGTAGACGAGTTAATGTTATTGTTTGGGCAGTGGGGAGAGTAAGTTAAGTTATTGTTTGGGCAGTAAGGCAAATGTATGCTGTGGCGTCACTAGGAGGCTGCGGTGGGGCGGGCCGCCCCGGGGGACACCATCATAGGGTGACACCAAACTGTAACATTCTGTATTTTCCCGTTATTTCGCACTGCAAAATTCGGAGAAGTTCCTTCGATAAAGTAATGAGGGGGTAACGCCATGAGCTTCCGCCCCGGGTTACACCTATTTACGCCTCTGAATGTAAGGAGCGTGTTTGGCTGTTTATTTTTCTACTATATGTTAAGAAAAATTACATTTCTAAAAGTATTGACAGAAAAATCTTAATAATATTAAGAAGAAGAAGAAAATGATAAAATTTATTAGCTGATGTCTCCGTAATAAGAATGACGACCTCAGAGAAGAATTTTGGCAGCGTTCGGAAGCGGAACAAACATTTTCCTGAAATAGTTCTTCATATTCGTTCAGTTTGAAGATTGGTTTGTTTACAGATAGCGCGTTTCGCATTCGACTTCTGAAACCATGATAAAATAACATTAGCAATTATTGGATAATGCTGGAGGCAATGATAAAAGTTGCAATTTAATCAGACTTTAAAGATTAATGACTTCTTTGGAGCGAAATAATTTTGTGTGTGTCACTAGCGACTTTCTTGTGCTTATTTTAAAAACAGTTTTAAATGCCAAATACACTTTGGCCAATCAAACGCTTGAGCAGTGCGGAAGGGTGGCTCTCATATGCGGAAGGGTGGCTCTCATATCTTATATGTTAAAGACGCTCCTTGTGTACAGAAGATTATTGCATCCTACGCTTATCTTTGTTTAGTCCTGGATATTTTTAAATGAGAGTTTTAAATGATGATAAAGTTTTGGCTTTCCTGGTTTCTTCAGGCAACCCATTCCACGCCCGAATACCGGACGGGAAGAAAGAAAACGTGTATGTGTTTGTTCTTGCATATGGAATAAGAAAGGTGTTTTTAACCTTATGTCTGTCTGAGGGTTGTATTAAGTTATCTTTGAGTTGTATTTCTAAATTAGAGTAAATTGCTTTATGTATAATTACTCATTTACTCTTAATTCTTCTATCTTCTAGTTTTTCAAGGTTTCATGATTTAACTAAAGGTGTTACTCTTGTCAGTTTTGAATATTCTCCAGTAATGAATCTGGCAGCTCTTTTTTGAATTTGTTCAAGTTTATCAATGTTTTTCTTTGGTGGATGGGTCTCATACATAAGATGTATATCCTAGTATACGTTTCACCAGGGTGAGGTAACATTTTAGTTTATATCTTTATTACATTTGTAAAAGTTTATTATTTTTTTAATAAAACCCAAGGTTTTATTTGATTTTTAAATAGCTTTATTGACATGGAGATTCCATGATAATCTCTCATTTATTATGACTGTTAAGTATATTGCATGTTTAGTTTGGCTCAGATTTTGAGGTAGGGTTTGTTTAAAGGATGATCTTTTGAAGATGATCTTTAACAGTCAAACGCTAGGTGTTGTAACCTGCGCCGAAGGAAGTGTGAGAACCGGCTGAGAAATCTCTTTCGTCTCTTGTTATGATTCCAATAAGTTTCAAACTGAGAGTGATTTGTAAAATTTGGAATGGTGTTTGTTTTATGTCTGTCCAAGGGACCAACTCACTATAATTATATTGTAAACGTTGGTTATTTCTTATTAAAGAGATCATGAAATAAACTTTTCTTGCATAAAATATTGATTCAAATTTGTAAAGTAAGGACCAGAAAAATGTTTAAAATTTATTAATTATATTATTATTAAAATTTATTAGTAAAAAAAAAAAGTTTATATAAGCTGTTTGAAAAGACAGAAATAATAGAACGCTTAAACTGAAAAGTAAATATATCGCTTAAAGAGATTACACACTAAAGGAATCCGAAAAAAGTGTCTATCAATTTGAAAAAAATATATTGGCACTATAATTTTCATAACGTCTATAAAATAGAAATACTCGATACGAACCGTGGCGTATTATACGCCGCAGAATTGCTCACAGATAATGAAAAGAAAGGGAGGGAAGAACGTACACAAACAGCAGCACGAAGAAATATGAACAACGCTTGTGAACGAATGACGCTTTGTTGGTCTCGAGACATGCGCACTGCGGCTTAAGTACCGCCCCACCCTGTACCACCCTCGCATGCAACCATAAACTGTGATTGCTAGACCCTATCGAGGGTCATTCGTCCTGCTTGCTTGCTCGCGTCGTCTGGTGCGTGCCCAATTTTTCGGGAGAATTACATAAATAGATTTTAAGAGAAAACTTTTTTCCCGCAAAATTTGAGCAAATTCATTCTAAGTTTTTTTTATTGCGTTGAATATTGTCTTAAAAAAATCTTTTTAAAGAATTGAAACGAAAAAACATTATGGACAACTATATTTTCTTAGGATTAGAATCTACAACTAAAAGCAAAAGGCTAAGAAAATAATTGTAAGAGTGACGGAAATATTGTAATATATTTTATTCATACATTTCTCTCTCAGGTCTTTCAAAAAACGCATCCAGTTCTATGAGAAGGTTTACGTCGAGCTGTCCTCACGACCCAAGAACTACTACATCACGTGTATCATGTGTCTGGTCTTCACCTTGGTCTGGGTACCTTTTGTCGTCATCAAGTAAGTTTCTCAAGGTCTCGGGTCACGTGACTTAGACTTCCGGAAAATCAATTTTAAAACACTCGCGAAATAATACCCAACGAAACGCTTTGATGAAAACGTTCATTTCGGAATCTCTTATTGAAGTTACCTACAGGTAACAGTGCTTAAACCCTAAGTCAACCTTTCCAGAATCATTAATGGAGAATAATCGAATCTGACAAGAGTAGCGCCATTAGTTACATCATTAGACCTTGAAGCACTAGAGGCTAGAAGAATCAAGAGCAAAAATACATATTCCAATTAATTCTATTTCGGACACACAACACACAAATATTCTAATAAAACACTGTGACAGATGTAGTGATAAAAACACTTTTCTTATTCCGTATGCAATAACAAACAAACGCACACAAATGTTCGTTCTTTCATTCGGAATTCAGTTATAAGTTGCTTGATGAAACCATTAAAAAAAAATTAAAATAAAACAACAACACACCACCACCAACAACAACAACGCACAATCAACATTTAAAACACTAAAAAAAAGCATGACTAGACTATAAACCATATACAAGCGTTGGACGCCATAATCTTCTTTAAAAGTAGCGTCTGCAACAGATAAGACTAAGACAATTTTGACCCCCAATAAGATGTGATCTCACCAAATAAGAATCAACAAACATACATTTCTAGGTGTGTCCCCGCCCGTCCGTTCGTAAGGCTACTGGTTTTTAGAAAGCAGGACATAGCTAAAATAAAAAAAAGTATTGAAAAACATTTATAGTTGACAAAAAAAATTTCCTATTCAAACGTCCGATAAAATTATTCAATATGGAAATAAATGAAAAAAAAAATAAAAGAAGTATAGAAAGTTCTGTATTACATTATTTTTTTTATTCTGTGTATTTTTTCAAAATTAATAGGTTTCAGCTGAAAAATGTTTATTTTGAAAAGTTCCGTCAATTTCGACGGGTAATACACTAGTTGAAGATATATATTTTAATGGGAGGAGACGATAAGGTCTGACCTAAACAAGGCAGAAGGCATCGCTGAACCTGCTTTGATTAGGATTTAAATTACAAAGGTTTGTTTTTGTTTCTTTGTTGTTTTTGTTGTTTTATTTACCTGAAAGTTATTTAGGTAAATTTTTCATTCAGCTATAAATTAAATTTAAATTTTCTTGAACAATAACTTTAAGGGAAACAACAACAACACCAACCGGAATAGGCGATGTGCAATGGTCATGTCATTTGTGTTTAAAATTTGTCTGAAATAATAATAATTAATTCAGTTTTTTTACACAGTTATTTCCTCCTCTCACGGGAGCTAAGTTTCACCAGTCTATTGGTCAGTTCAATCAATCTATTCCTATACTTCCACGGCCCTATGGTCAGTTCAATCAATCTATTCCTATACTTCCCCGGCCCTATGGTCAGTTCAATCAACCTATTCCTATAATTCCCCCGCCCTATGGTCAGTTCAATCAATCTATTCCTATGCTTCTCCGGCCCCATGGTCAGTTCAATCAATCTATTCCTGTACTTCCCCGGCCCTATGGTCAGTTTAATCAATCTGTTCCTATACGTCCCCAGCCCTGTGGTCAGTTCAATCAATCTATTCCTATAATTCCCCGGCCCTATGGTCAGTTCAATGAATCTAATTCTGTTCTTCACCAGTCATGTGGTAAAATCAATGAATCTATTTCTATACTCTCCCAGCTCTATTTTCAGTTTAGTGAATCTATTTCTGTTCTTCATCAGCCTTGTTCATTTCAATGAATTTATTTCTGTTCTTTCCCAGCCTCTGGTTGGTTCAATGAATCTATTTCTGTACTTTCCCAGTGTTCTCGTCAGTTCAATGAATCTATTTCTGTACTTGCCCAACCGGCTGGTCAGTTCAATGAATCTATCTCTGTACTTTCACAGCCTTGTGGTCAAGCGGGTGTTCCAGACCGATGTGGACGACTTCCTACAGTTCTTCAGCTGTTGGTTGGGGATCGCTGCCAGTTTCAGTCAGTTCTTTATACTTCTGCTGCTGAGTGCGGACTTCCGGTTCCATTTCTTGGAGGTATGCCAGTTGCCAGGTTGGTGCACGGCGTGCAACAGGGAAAATCTGGCAGAAGCGGCTGACGTCAATGTGATTACGACGTCTCACAAGCGACGAGGGCATAAAGTGTGAACGCTGTGGGGCATATGGTGTGAACTATGTGGGGCATATGGTGTGAACTATGTGGAGCATATGGTGTGAACTATGTGGGGCATATGGTGTGAACTATGTGGGGCATATGGTGTGAACTATGTGGGGCATATGGTGTGAACTATGTGGGGCATAAAGTGTGAACTCTGTGGGGCATATGGTGTGAACTATGTGGGGCATATGGTGTGAACTATGTGGGGCATAAAGTGTGAACCCTGTCGGGGATAAAGTGCGAACTCTGTGGGGCGTATGGTTTGAACTATATGGGGCATATGGTGTGAACTATGTGGGCATAAAGTGTGAACTCTGTCGGGCATATGGTGTGAACTATGTGGGGCATAAAGTGTGAACTCTGTCGGGCATATGGTGTGAATTATAAGGGGCATAGGGTGTGAATTCTGTGGGGCATATGGTGTGAACTATAAGGGGCATAGGGTGTGAACTCTGTCGGGCATATGGTGTGAACTATGTGGGGCATATGGTGTGAGCTCTGTGGGGCATATGGTGTGAACTCTGTGGGGCATATGGTGTGAACTCTGTGGGGCATATGGTGTGAAGTATGTGGGTCATATAGTGTGAACTATGTGGGGTATAAAGTGTGAACTCTGTGGGCCATAAAGTGTGAACTCTGTGGGGCATATGGTGTGAACTCTGTCGGGCATATGGTGTGAACTCTGTCGGGCATATGGTGTGAAGTATGTGGGTCATATAGTGTGAACTATGTGGGGTATAAAGTGTGAACTCTGTGGGGCACATGGTGTGAACTATATGGGGCATATGGTGTGAACTATGTGGGGCATAAAGTGTGAACTCTGTCAGGCATATGGTGTGAACTATGTGGGGCATAAAGTGTGAACTCTGTCTTTCATATGGTGTGAACTGAAAGGGGCATAGAGTGTGAATTCTGTGGGGCATAGGGTGTGAACTCTGTGGGGCATAGGGTGTGAACTCTGTAGGGCATAAGGTGTGAACTATGTGGGGCATAAAGTGTGAACTCTGTCTTTCATATGGTGTGAACTGAAAGGGGCATAGAGTGTGAATTCTGTGGGGCATAGAGTGTGAACTCTGTGGGGCATAGGGTGTGAACTCTGTAGGGCATAAGGTGTGAACTAAGTGGGGCATAAAGTGTGAACTCTGTGGGGCATAAGGTGTGAACTAAGTGGGGCATAAAGTGTGAACTCTGTCGGGCATATGGTGTGAACTCTGTGGGGCATATGGTGTGAACTCTGTGGGGCATATGGTGTGAACTCTGTCGGGCACATGGTGTGAACTCTGTGGGGCATATGGTGTGAACTCTGTGGGGCATATGGTGTGAACTCTGTGGGGCATATGGTGTGAACTCTGTTGGGCATATGGTGTGAACTCTGTGGGGCATAGGGATAGAGTATGGTTGTGAAGAGTAAGTTAAGATTACTTTAGTGAGAATGTTGCCACACCTTAAGGATAGAGTTTGAACTCATTTAGATTTGATTTGATAAAGTTGAGGAATGTGGATTGGTGTAAACAAAAAAGGAATGTGGATTGGTGTAAACAAAAAAGGAATGTGGATTGGTGTAAACAAAAACAAAAAAGGAATGTGGATTGGTGTAAACAAAAAAGGAATGTGGATTGGTGTAAACAAAAAAGGAATGTGGATTGGTGTAAACAAACAAGGAATGTGGATTGCTATGAACAATCAAATCTTAGAAATAACTAAGCAGTCAAGTGATTCTGACAAAATCATATTATACGACTTGGCATGATAACAAAAACTTTGTAAGGGCATTAAGCAAGAAAAGCAGACTGCATAAGAATAAGTAGATTGTCGTTACTGAAAATAGTTTTTTCTGTGATTACATGTGCTGGTATTCTATATGCAAATTGTTAAGTTGATTACTTAACTGGTACATGTTTATAATGTTTCATTTTTAAATTCGGCTATTGCTAAACTATATCAACGTCATTTGTAAAGAGAGAAAAATCAAACTGTTTTTAAAACTATTATAATCTAACAGTCTTTTATATCAGAATTTGTTGTTGTTGTTTTTTTTTTTTTATATCTCTTCTGACATTTAAATACTTCAATAAGTACAAGGCATTTAAATGTAACATTATAATTTGCAAGGAACATTATTGTCAAAATTTAAACATGTTTGTTTTTGTCATCGTGTCACTGCTTACATTGATGCAAACTTTCCCTTTATTTGACACCAGTGATATCTTATGCTTTATTGACGAGTGTGTCAATTTTTTTAGAAAAAGACACAAGTCTTGATCTCTCTGTGGCTTTTGTGATTTTTGTATGGAAAAAAAAACACAAATTATAAATGCGTTTTTTTGTACGTTCGTCTGCGCTGCGCTTTAGGTTTAATCTGTAATTTGTAACAATCCATTAGTTATATTTGTTTAATAGACTCACTACTTTAAATATATTTATGGTTCCTCACTGCTCTAATTTGTACCAAATGTTTGTTATTCCATTATGTTGTTTTTTAATGAGAAAGTTGGAGCAGTTTATTCCCGTATCCCCTCAGAAACTGAAATTTCAAGCCAGTTAACTAAAGCATGGAACAAGGTATTTGTAACAGATGGACCAGCCAACTAGTTGTGCAAACATTCGGAAAATATCATAACCAATTCGATGTTTAAAATGTTTCACACCATCTATTTTAACACTTGGCCCATGTCTATCACAAGAGGAATGTGTCAAGGCCGGGATGTTCCGTAAAGGTCAAGGGTGTTTAGACAGCCAAAATTTTCTCTGCTCTCCTCTGGTAAACACCAGAGACAAAATGTATGTGAGACTGCATCAGGCTCTCAAAATGTAATATGTTATTTAACCATGTTATATGTGGGCCTGAGGTTTTGTAAGGCCTACTTATACCCTACCCTGTATAGCGTTTACATGATAGAATTTGTACTTTATAAGAATGATGGTTAGTAGTTTCTGTTGATTATCAGATGTTGGCAGGGTTTTCAGTAAGCTAAAAGGCAGAAGATCCATCTCCCGGTCTGAATTCCAACCTGGCAAGTGCAATCAGCGAGTAAAAAAAGTTATTTTTCTTGGTCTTGGCTTTGATTTTGGATTGCACTAAAATCGCAACAAGGTTTGATTTGTAGTGATTTTGTGCTCAAAACCATCTATTTATGTAACCTTTGAATCAATTGTGAATACCTACATTGCATTTAATTTCACATGACGTCTATGCAGCTGAAATTATTTATAAAAATATTTTTCTTTCATGATTTAAAAATTAATGATTACTTAAATGAAAAAAAAAAAGATTTAAGAATGAAGAATAATTTTGGCAAATTATGTTTTTCATTACATAAATCACTGTGTGTTATCAGACAATGATATATTACAAACATGTTTTGCTCTGTTATGTAAAAACTAATGTTTCGATAACAATGTAACGATTTCCTCTTGAGATTTTCCTTCAAAGCAATATTAAAACATTCAGTTTTGGATTTTCCCTACAATACTTCAAATTGAAATCCAAGAGAATAAAGCGTGTTTATAAAGAACGAGTGAATTGCTGCGCGTGTCTGTAAAATGTGTACATTAGTAAATTGTGGATGTTGTGAGTTAGGGATGTTGTGAGTGAGGGATGTTGTGAGTTGTGCACCTTGAGAGTTGTTTTATCTGCTTACGTTGTTTTTTTTTGGGGGGTATTAATCGGTAAAGTGAATACCAAAGAAAATGTGATTAAATTGTATAACAATTGTGCATCAATATCTGTAGGTGATTGACGTCTTGAGTTAGAATTATATTTATTTATTTTAATTAGGGCTGTTATCGATTAATTTAAAATTAATCGTTAACTATTAAAAAATTACAGAATAATTAATCGATAATCCATTAAAGCTAAAATAAGATGTATGACGTCATGAAACTGAAATTTCAAGGGAAATAACAAAAAGAGGCATTTTAAATTTTTTAAAATTTAAATATAAGTAGTTGAATATGATGTCAATGAATTTAAATGTTGTTATTGTTAATTAAGTAAAAACAATGTTTAATTTTGTTTATTATTTTACTTATTAAAACAGCTTAATTTAAAGTTCACACTTTAAAAATCTTTTAAAAAAAAAAAAAATTGGAGACGTCTGTACGTACAAAAGCAAACTCTTATTAATTATTAATAATTAATTATTTATAAATAAATCGAGACGACTTTTTCAAAAATTTTCTGTAATTTTAATCACTATCTTATCGATTAAAATATTTTTAATCGCTAAAAATGTCACTGATTAATCGAGAAATCAATCGTTAATTTCCGCAGCCCTAATTTTAATATATTTATGGTTCCTCACTTCTCCAATTAATTTATACAAGATTATATAATTATAATTCCAGAACGAATGCTGCGCCCTAATTCACTGCGCACCTTTCGTGTGCTTGTTCTTGTACACATCAAATCCGCACACAAAACAACTCTCTAAAAATAGCGTGCGCCCTAGTTCTTGTAAATGCACTTCTAGAATTGCTGCACTAAAAAGCATAGGTCCAAGTTACTTACCCCACTCCACCAATACATCATTGTTGGTTTGATGTATTTAAAATAGAGCTAACACTGATTCTAAAAAAAAATTCCTCCATTAATCGGGGGGGGGGGAATTTTAATCGATTAATTATATTTTTATAACACATACGATCCCGATAAGTTGCGATTCATTAGTTCGCGAAATCGGTTAAGGCGCAATAATTCCACGGCTCGTAAAATTTGTGACGTAACGCAGCCAACTCGTTCTGCTTTGCAAGAAATAATGGAGAAAAACGTTTTTGTTTACGTATGGTCGTCTAAATAAATAATAATAATAATAGGAAAAAGTATGCAAGTAACAAAACAAATAAGTTATTAATAAATTTGAACAAACAGTCTTTAAACATATTTTAAAAAAATTTAAATCGACCAAATTAATTTTAATCGATTAAAGTTAGAATGATTAATCGATTAATGTATCGTTAATTTCCGCAGCCCTAATATTTGAAACTATCTGAGCCTCTCTTCTTGATAGCTGAAAACTTTTTTTTTTATGCATGCCGTTTTGTAAGACGCCAATTTCATTTTATGATAACTACTTTTGAAATGAGAAAAAAAGTTTAGGAATAACATACCGATGTTAGGCGTAATACCAACGCATGCTGGGAGAGTTAGGAATAACAGAACGATGTTAGGCATAATACCAACGCATGCTGGGAGAGTTAGGAATAACAGAACGATGTTAGGCATAATACCAACGCATGCTGGGAGAGCCAATGATCCGTCCAAAGTTACTTTAATATTTAGTTTGTAATAAACATCAATGTGTTCGTTTAAAATTTAAATATCATCATGAAAAGACGTACAATAAAAGACGTCTTCAAAATTGAATTTTCATTTCTCGAATTAACGGAATTCTTCCATCACAAAAGGCAGATTATGGTGCTTAAGATGATTAAAATTAAAATAAATATCCCTTAAAGACCATGAAGGTCCATGGGAGCAAGTGAAGTAGCGTTCACAAGTTTCGTTGACCACTAACGAGCATGGGATTGTGTGGTTAGCACAATTTAAGATGATTATGTTCGGTAAAAAATTTTATTAAGAAATTAGATTAACCTTCCCATCGGTCTTATTGAATATGCAAAAGACAAATTAAATTATTACTGCAAAAATAGTGTAAAAAAAAATAAGAGTATCTAAGGCTAATGTCGATCGTTGAGGGTCAAGTCAACGTGCACACCCACCCACTTAAAAAAAAAATCTGTGACACTCCCGTTCCTAAAACAACAACAACAACAAAAGTTCCACTGATGTTCCATCTCCAGTACGTTCCCCCCCCCCTCACCCACACAGTAGTGTTGTTTTCGTCGACGAAAACTAAACTAAAACCTTCGTTAACGAAAATGTTGACTTTTTCGTCAACGAGAACTAAAACTAAAATTAGCAGCAAGACTAAAACTAGACGAAAACTAAATCTGGTAGACAAAAGACTGAATAAAAACTGAAACTAAAACTCCCCAACGAAATAAAAACTAAAATCCACATTTATCGTTCTTTTCCGGTACTGCCGTCTGCGGGCGAACCATGTATTTTACGAAATTATTATGAATTATAACCTAAGACATATCTAATTTCTTTGATGGTCTCGCATGCGCATCAACTGGGCGATAATCAGTGCTGCCAGCGCTAGGTTTTTCAACCTAGATCTAGGTTTGTTTTTTTTTTTACCTCGTCTAAGTTTCTAGTTTTTTTAATTTTAAAAATAATCATAATCTAAGTTTTTAAATAATTGTTTTTTTAAAAATAGTAAATATCATTAAATATGCGATGTGCCGAACATACAGGTTTACTCGAAGGCGATAAAGTTGTTATGTCATCAGTAATTCCAGCACTTATGGACATAGAATATCATCTTCATGAGGCGCAGTCCGATTAAGCTCTGGACGCATCACTAAAAGAGCTAGCAGTCACCTATTTGGATGGCTTGAGGCGACGATTTGAGTTTGCGTTGGAACTAGAGTCTGATATTTTTTAACCTATACCTTCTGCAGCTTGGCTGCTTGATCCTACAACGGTGCCAGCACTGTTCTTTTCAGGAAAAGAGCATCTTCTAAATGCAGCAAAACAGTTTGTGTTGCGAGAAGAAACTGCTTCAGCAGCAGCAGCCGCAGTAAGTGCACAGCTTGGTCAAGTGATTTCAGCTGCTGGTCAGCCTATTCCTCACCAAAATATCACTGCAATTGCGTTTGTTCAACAGTCCTGACTACATCTGGACCTCCTCTCAAGCGCTTCAAATCCATGACTCAACACATTGCGAACACCACACACATCACTAATATTATATCTGAAGTTCGTGGGCCTGAAGATAAACTGGCAGATTATTTGTTGCACTATCAAGAAGCTGCCACAGCAGTCAGTGAGGATGGCAATGGTTTAAGCTATTGGCAATCACAGAACGTTCAAAAAACGTTTCCGTTGCTTGCACCATTGGCTTTAGATTAGGGGTGTTATCAATTAACTTAAATTTAATCGTTAACTTTAGAAAAATTACCGATTAATTTATCGATAATTTTCTGAAAACTAAAAATAAAGATGTATGACGTCATTATACTGAAAATTTTAAGGTAAGTAATAAAACAGGCAGTTGAATTTTTTTTAATTGAGTTATTTTTAAAACATAGTTAGTAAGTTAAATAACGCATTAAAGTTTAGGCACTAAGATGAAAATTTCAAATTAATTATAAAACTATAAAAGTAATACAGCTGTATAGAAATTGTTTGATGATTAACAAAGACATAAAAAAATCATCTTTTTATCCCAAGTGGACTCAAGTGGTTCAAAAGTTATGATTTTTTATCCGCAGACCTCATAATCCCTTTTTCCATTATGTTGTTTTCCTTCACTTTTTGTGCCCTCTTAAAATGCATTTTTTTAAATGACCTTAACTTAAGTATTTAATGTAATTTAATTTAAAAATATAATATTGTTAGCAGATATATATTTAAATACAAGCAGTTCAAAAAATGTAAATGCATTTAATTTTTTTATTGTTAATTAATTAAAAACACTGTTTATTTTTATATAAATCTAATTGTCCTTATAAAACATGTTATTTTAAAGTTTGCACTTTTAGAGTCTAATTTTTAAATGGAGTAGTTTGTACGTAAAAAAACAACTATTATTAATTATTTATTAAAAAATCGAAAATGTTTTTTAAAAAAAACTTTTACAATTTAATCACCATTTTATCGATTAAAATAATTTTAATCAATATTTTTTTACTGATTAATCGAGAAATTAATCAGTAATTTCCGCAGCCCTACTTTAGATATATTGAATGCACCAGCTTCGGAGGCTTACGTGGAGAGAATTGGTTCTCTTTGTGGTGATTTGACAACTGGGAAAAGAAACAGGACTAATCAAAGTCTTGAAAAAACGGGTGTTTCTCAAGCTGAAAAGTCATTTGTTTTGACGTTTAGTCTTCACTCTTCAAGTGAAATGTTGTTACTTAGTTTAGTTAGTTCTGAGTTCTAGGTCTTAGAATGAAAGTACGTTTGTTTTAATTTTGACTTACGTTTTTTGGTTTCTTATTGTTATTACGTTTTTTTGTGTTTTTTTTTTGTGTTTTTAGCGCATTTTCGAGATGTCGAAATCGCTATTGCACCCGTTTTGTCCGTCCGTCCGTCTGTCATCACCCTTGATCACAGCATCCATAAGTCCTAGACCTATGATGTATATATGTTTTTTGTATGCCCTGACCTGCCATTTGTGCATCAACACTCAGTTACTCGATCCGTTTAAAAACCCCGTTAAAACTACCAAAAAATATTTCGAATCGAGAGGTAACACTAGCGCAGGGAACGGCCGCCATTGCCGGAAGTCGAATGCATAATTCTTCAAGCATTGAAGAGTGGTGCGAAAGGGTGCAAAAGAATTAGTTGTTTTTTTTTAGTTGACGTCATTAGAATATGTGTAAAAGTTTAGAGAGTTTTACGTCATCATTTGTGGTGACTTGTAGTTGGATTAAAGAGAAAATAATTTTTTTTTTNAAAAAAATGTCAGGTATATTCATTACACAAGAAAATTCATAAAAATATGTCTAAAATCTAAACACAATTACTGATAACTACATAATTCTGATATCTAACATAAGTACTGATACATAATACGAAAATGCGCTAACACGTCCTGAATTCCAATAGGTACCAGGCTTAACATGATTTTTTTTGTACACACTCTGCAAGTCTGCTAGTCTAAAACATTGTCAAAAATTGAGTCATGGCATTGGCACATAACATTATGTGATAGTTTGACTTATAATGTGACAATGGAGTGAATGGACTGAGTCTCAGTACACTGAGCTGTCATCTCTGTGACTACTACTATTATTATGCTTCAATCTGTTTCAACAATTGGTCATGAACAATGATGTTATTAGTTGTAGGTGCTTACAAGACTAAAACTAACAGTGAAACTAAAATGAATAAGACGAAAACTAAAACTCTGGTGTTTTAGTTTTAGTCGACGAAAACTAAAATTGGGCCTAAAACTAAAACTAGGTTAAAACTAAAATTATTACAGAAAAAACGAAATAAAAACTGAAACTGGAATAGGACCTGGGACTAAAACAACACTACCACACAGTTCGTCAGTTAAAATAAACCAAGGCCGCTTATGTTTTTCGTTGCTATTTTTGTCTCGGTTCTGAGTGGGAAGGTGACATACAAATATATCTGTCTAATTCTTGTATTACTATGAGGATATAATTTTATGTGGATTGTGTGTCCAATGTCCGGCCCGCGGGCTAAAACCGGCCAGCGGCGATTCAATTTTAACTGACCTGTGGCCTCATCTGAAATAAGTAATTGGTAAGCCTTCTCGTCCATGAGTTTTATGCCCCGATCATCGTCGGCGTCTGCGATTCATCCAAGGCCACGTATAAGAGACCTTCAGGCTTATATATTTTTGCCAGTTTCTCCAGGATCTTCCATTCATGGCCAGTTCTCTTTATGTCTGCCTCCAATTCTCGGCGCCACGTGTTTCTGGGGTGGCTTCTTTTCCGTTTACCCTCTGGGTTCATTTTTAGGGCTTGCCTTGAAGTATTAGAAGCAGGTTTTCTTAGTGTATAACCGATCCATCTCCGCAGTTTCTGATGAATCTCTTCCTCAATGGGTTTCTGTTTTGTACGCTGCCACAGTACCCGGCTGTTGATTTTGTCCGGCCAGTGAATTCTCAGAATCCTTCTTAGGCAATTGTTGATGAAAGACTTGATTCTGGTCAGGTTTACGGCCGTTCTTCTCCATGTCTCGGCTCCATACAGCAGCACAGGTTTCACCATAGCTTTAAAAATCCCAAATCGGCCCACGATGCAATTTTAACTGACCCGCGCCCCGCGGCCTCATCTGAAATAATTAATTGACGGACGTAATATGTCTAGAACCCTTTTATATTTATAAGACAGGTTGTTGCTTTTTATCACTTTTTTGAGGACGTCAAATTATGGAGAAAATTGATGAAGTTTTATTTTTTAACAACGTGGACATTAATTTTTAAAACTCCGATGTATTTATGTGCTGCCGAGGGTACACGATTCGTTGACGGCCTTCGATAAAAAAAAAATCAATGAAGTCATTTATTGGGTGTAGGCAGACTCGTAGGCGTAGATGCCGTTAATTCTTGTGAAGCTCTCCGGGCCGGCCATCATCTGATTGGTTCCGTCCCGGTTCAGACGTCCGATACACCTGGGGATAATCGTAATGGTTATTATTAGTGCAACGATACCCCTGGTGATAATCGTAATGGTTATTATTAGTGCAACGATACCCCTGGTGATAATCGTAATGGTTATTATTAGTGCAATGATACCCCTGGTGATAATCGTAATGGTTATTATTAGTGCAACGATACCCCTGGTGATAATCGTAATGGTTATTATTAGTGCAATGATACCACTGGTCACTACGGTATATAATTTTTTTTTAAAATAAATTATTTAACGATTTCCTTAGCCATAAGCGCCTAGACACATTTTACACAGACGTTAACGGTATATAAACGATATAGAATAATATGCGATTAATTTTAGTTAAATAATGGTGATACAATAACTATCCGAAATAACTGAACGTTCCCGTCAATTTCACATTGTTGGGGGGGNTTGTTTAGAATTGCTCAATTTTAAGAGTCAGTGTGTCAGTGCAGAGTTCCCTTTCTGACGTCTAATCATTTGTTTAAAAAAAAAAAAGCAACATACAACAGCAACAACAAAAACACAAAACAACAAACTTACACAGGCTTAATACAACACTAAGACCCTCGTGAGTTTTGCCGTTTACTACTGCCTTTAAAACTGCCCTGGAGCGTACAAGACTAAAAAAAGCCATCTGTGTACCCACAATTGAATGTAGCATTGACTACATTTCAGCACGCTAATAAAAGACAATTAAAGACACATCTACTACACGTGGTTTTACTTAACTGTTTGTTCCAGTCACTGTAGAAGATATACTTTGAGGTCAAAGTGATGCCAAAGAAATGAGAACCGTTGTCTACGTAGAGTATTTTTCGGTTGCTCCCGTCTGTGTTCATCACTTCGATCGTCTTCCTTCCAGAATCACAAAAGTACAGCAGTTGGGCTGAACACGCGATGTGGAAAAATAAATAACGTCATCAAATCGGTGTCCTTTTTTGTTATTATTGGGTAGATTCTATACAGAATTGTATCATAGTTAAAAATATTACTGTAAAAATTGGATGAAAAATGAAATAATATTTGGTCACAATGGCAAGAGGCGGATATAAATAATTAGAGCCCGCAGTTTTCACCTCTCGGCCCGCTGGATAATTGAGTTTTATAAAAAATGCAAAATTGTTCTTGATAGTTTAATTGCTTCTAAATATTTACTTATAAAAAAAGACACGCAAACGATATCTGTGAATGAAATAATAAATTAAAGCTTTAATAAAAGGACTTATACTTAATATAACGTTTGGGTTAATGCCTTCATACGTACAAATAAATAAACGCGCGTTTAAAAATAAATCCACACTTTCGTTTTTAAAACCGTTTTATTCATCAACTAATAAATCTAAATGAGTTGATATCAGCGCAACACAAATAAACATGAAATTGACCTCACAGTCCATACCATATCATAAACTAGCATTTTAGGTCACGAATTTTAGAACATAGGTATCGCGTTGGAAAGAGCCACCCGTGCGGTGTAGAGCTATATTTGGACTTGACCTGTGACGTCAAGGGCGGTGACAGTAAGAAGATAAGTTTGTATTTCCCTGTGACGTCAAGGGCGGTTACAGAGTTCAAGGCTAAGTTTGTACTTACCTGTGATGTCAAGGGCGGCTACAGAGTTCAAGGCTAAGTTTGTACCTACCTGTGACGTCAAGGGCGGCTACAGAGTTCAAGGCTAAGTTTGTACTTACCTGTGACGTCAAGAGCGGCTACAGAGTTCAAGGCTAAGTTTGTACGTACATGTGACGTCAAGGGCGGCTACAGAGTTCAAAGATTAGTTTCTACTTACCTGTGACGTCAATGGCAGTTACAGAGTTCAAGACTAAGTTTGTACGTACCTGTGACGTCAAGGGCGGTTACAGAGTTCAAAGCTAAGTTTGTACGTACCTGTGACGTCAAGGGCGGTTACAGAGTTCAAGGCTAAGTTTGTACGTACCTGTGACGTCAAGGGCGATACCATTCGGATAGATAAGCCCAGTGCTGGCG
This sequence comes from Radix auricularia, assembly GCA_002072015.1. Lineage (NCBI taxonomy): Eukaryota > Metazoa > Mollusca > Gastropoda > Lymnaeidae > Radix > Radix auricularia. The sequence continues at coordinate 376,455 of MUZC01004792.1, read as the reverse complement.
ATCACCTGTCGGTTAGAGCCGTCATAGTTTGCCTGCTCTATTTTAGAGAAATTTCCCCAGTCTGTCCAATAGACCACACTAAAAATAGGAGAAGGCTAACATTAACAATTTAATTCATGCCAAACGTCAAATCCAAAAACAGTTTGAAATAAGGAAACTAGGATAAGACTTTGTGTTAAAAGCTCTGGAAATATTTTACGGAAATCACGAACCTAAATAAAAAAAACAATAACACCCATAGCCTTCAATATATGTCGAAACATAGCATGACAAATATAGTTCAAAGCTGAGTCATAAATATCATATGGAGTTCTATATGTTTCATAGTAAGGTCCTATCAAACTCATAGCACTGTCATGTATAGTGAGCGTATAGTTCAATTTAAGGTTCTTCCGATGTTATAGCGCTGTCCTTCAATATCCCATTACTTTGAAACAACTGTTCTATATCTATCCTGTCTTGTTCATTATCTTAGATATACAGACGCTCCTTCTATGCAGAAGATAATTGCGTCCACAGACCATGAGAGATGATCTGTTGGCAAGTGATGCAGCGGTCACAGGCCACGGCTATAGGGGTTCCACGCATTACCCCAGCCGCCTAACTATTGTCTAGTTAGGTACCCATTCGGAGCTGGGTGACTCGGGGACTCCTCAGGCCCCGAGAACAAATCCTCACTTTCGTGTGGATTCGAACTCGTGACCATCAGTGTGACAGTCGAGAGCGCTACCTCTCGACCACCACGTCCCACCACTGTCTCATCTGTTTCATATCACTGCACAATTTTATCTACAGCACGGTCATATCTACGTTAGAGCAACGTTCTATCGTACGCCTAGAAATATTACTTGAATTTCGCATCATTTTTCAAGTATAGCTCTAGTCGCTGTCATATGAGACATCACTTCGGAATTTCAATGCCTACAATGACATTAACATGTAGTTCTAAAAAAAAAAACCCACTTTCCCCATGAGTTGTCCTTAGGGCAGGGGTCGGGAAACCATAGCTCAAGAGCCAGATGTGGCTCTATTGATGACTGCATCTGGCTCTAAGACAAAGGCTCGATTAGTTTTTTTAAACGTTTATTCAGACACCTTTGATTTATGTATGTTTAAAAAAAAAAAGAATAACATTGTTATTAAAAAGATTTTAAAGACATAATTATTGCTCTTTACGTGTTGAAAATACACATGTAGATCTATTATTTACTTAAACATTTAGTTTTAAACATAATGTATGGCTCTCATAGAATTTCTTTTCAAAAAACGTGTCTGTTTATGACTCATTCAGACAAAAAGGTTCCCGACTCTCCCCTACGCTATGAACTTTTTTCCGCCTAAAAGCTTTGGTACCTAAATTTTGCTACACTCTCTTACCCAGCTCTCCTGTCTAATGCTACTCCCCTCGGCCTGTCGACATTTGTGGCAACCACACGCAGCCCACCTCCATCAGGTGATAGCGACAGGATCCGTTTGTTGCCAGCGTCCGTGTAGAAAAGCAAGTTCCGACTGCTGTCGATAGCCAGTCCATCAATGATGCTGCCTGGGTCAAAAATACAACTAGATGTTAATCTTCACAATCGGTGAAGACGTGTTGGTAATTTGAGCATAGAATTTCACTCATAGTATAACACGGAGCGGCTGCCTTAACAGAGAGCAGCGGCAATAACAGACAGTAGTAGTCATAGCAATGAGCAGTGGTAGTAACAGGGAGCAGTGTTGATAACAGGGAGCAGTGGTTATAACATTGAGCATTGGTGATAACATTGAGCATGGCGATAATAGACAGTAGTTGTGATAGCAATGAGCAGTGGTGGTAATAGAGAGCAGTGTTGATAACAGGGAGCAGTGGTTATAACATTGAGCAGTGGTGATAACAGGGAGCAGTGACGATAACAGGGAGCAGTGGTGATAACAGGAAGGTATGGCGATAACTTGGAACAGTGGTGGTAACAGGAAGCAGTGGTGATAACAGGGAGCAGTGGTGATAACAGGGAGCAGTAGTGATAACAGGGAGCAGTGGAGATAACAGGGAGCAGTGGTGGTAACAGGGAGCAGTGGTGGTAACAGGAAGCAATGGCGATAACTTGGAACAGTGGTGGTAACAGGGAGCAGTGGTGATAACAGGGAGCAGTAGTGATAACAGGGAGCAGTGGAGATAACAGGGAGCAGTGGTGGTAACAGGGAGCAGTGGTGGTAACAGGGAGCAGTGTTGATAACAGGGAGCAGTGACGATAACAGGGAGCAGTGGTGGTAACAGGGAGCAGTGTTGGTAACAGGGAGCAGTGGTGATAACAGGGAGCAGTGGTGATAACAGGGAGCAGTGGTGATAAAGGTGAGCAGTGGCGGCACCTGCACACGTAAGAGCAGCATCCAACAAATATTTTCTATAACAGACCTCATGGTCGTAGAAGGTACAAATGTTTTCCATTAGACCTTTCTCGGGGCTTGGTAGACCTGGCGGCGCCCATCTCCTCTCCAGGTCAGCGGAGGACTTTTTAGCAATGGTCATTCATCAACGTTTTCATTGTGGCCTTCAGCTTGTGAGTCAAGCGCACTTTTGACTTCGCTATCCAGCCGCAGTTATACATTACTTTTATTTGATTAAAATGCAAATGCTTTCCTTCAAAATTCGTTGTTGTTTAAGCAGCCGTTTTTCTTTTTTATCTCAAATATTAGGAAAGTTCACTGTGTTGGTTTTCATTGATCAAACTTTTGTTACTGACCATATAAAAAGTATCTGAGGTCTAGACTGACCTGATTGAGCGGTTCCCAACTTGCTAATTATTGACCCCCTGTGGTTGGACGTCCTGATCTCTGAGTACGAACTCAGCACTTCAGAAAAGTAAATAAGTTTGTCGTTGGGGTCAAAGGTTATTGCTACGGCGTTAGGTGACGAGCTCTGTACTATAGATGTGTAGCTGAAAGGAAAGGAAGATTATAAAAAAAAACCAACAATATTGTATTATATTTAGGAATATAGAAATTTTAAATTAATCAAAAGATGTCGTCGTGGCTACACATTTCGGTGAGCTGTTAGTATAATTAATTGCTAAGATTTCGAACAAATTCTCAAATATATTTGCAATAGTTGTAATAAATTAAAAAAATTAAATTTAAAATAATATTTAAATGAATGAAAAAAAGAATTCATACAAAACATTGGATTGTAAAAATTGATTTTCGAAGTTCCACTTTCATCAGGTACATTCAAGAAAGAATCTTTCATATTCCATAAAGGTAAGAAGGTAATCCTCTACCATTACACATTCGTAAAATTCCTTCTACACAGGGCACACTCTTCAAACAGAAGCTTAACTGGATTTTCCGCGCCCTGGTCTAATTCATTTTTGGCGCCCTGGTCTAATTCATTTTTGGCGCCCTGGTCTAATTCACTTTTATCGCCCTGGTCTAATTCATTTTAGGTGCCTTTGAGAAATAGGGAAAATTGAAAATACTGCATTATACAGAATCAGTTAGTTTTTGAAGGATTAACCCTAGGTGACCTTATCTACCGTTGTTACTCCTCTGGCTTCAAAAGTTCCCTCCAGACACATATCTTCCTTAGCCCGATGAATACACCTCAAGTGTGCCACGCATATCATTATTGGATTTTGGTTGTTTTTAAAAAGAATATTAATGTTTTTTATTTAATGAATATTTTCCCCTTCATTAAAATGTGTATTATAAACTTAGCTTAAGCATTATAGTATCTTATCTTATCTTATCTTATCTTAGATATACAGACTCTCCTTCTATGCAGAAGATGATCTGTTAGCAAGTGATGCAGCTATCACAGGCCACGGCTATAGGGGTTCCACGCATTACCCCAGCCGCCTAACTATTGTCTAGTTAGGTACCCATTCAGAGCTGGCGGGGACTCCTCAGGCCCCGGGAACAAATCCTCGCCTTCGCGTGGATTTGAACTCGTGACCATCGGTACGACAGTCGAGCGCGCTACGTCCCACGGGCTGTAACGGGCTTTATAAGCGCTCGTATTATATTATTATTTAATGTCGTAAAGGAATTACGTTATTACGTCATTTTTTTTTATTACGCATTAGCTTAGACGTTTTTAAAAAAAAAATTTAACATGCAGTTAAAGGTAATATGAAATATGAAGGTATCAAGCAGAATGATCATTGGCGCGAGTTAGAAATCTGATAGACACAAATACCCAGCATCGAATGGTGAATGGAAACCGTTTGCACTTTTTCATGTGTTCATCTCAAAGCTTCGTTACCTGTAAGTGTTGAGGTCCATGCGAATCAACAGACCACTGTAGACATCACAGAACAGGATGAAGTTGTCGATGTTACTTTCTGGTGAAAGACGGTAAAAAGCGGTAAAAGGCGATAGAAGGCAGTAAAAGATGGTAAAAGGGGGTAAATGGAAAACAGGTAAACTGGGTATGAGTTAGCCTGACAGGACGTAACAAAACAGCCAACGTTTCAGCAAAGAGCCTTCATCAACAAACAAACAATTCACAAATAAAACGAATAAACAGAAATGAAAAATAAAAACTTAGCTGCGGTGAAGCCCAATAAAGTCAATGAAAGCCTTTACGTGGCCCTTGTCTTGAAGTAACACACAGTTACTTACCCTGAAAGCCCATGGCTTGAGGTGACTCAGTTACTTACCCTCGAAGCCCAGAGATTAAGGTGGCTCAGTTATTTACCCTGATAGTAAAGAGTTCGAGGTGGCACAGTGACTTACCCTGAAAGCCCATAGCTTGTGGCGGCTCACAGTTGACCCCAGCATCCTCCCTGTGAGTACAGTCGTGGATGGCCCAGTTGTCCGGCCCGAAGCCGCACTCCACGATGTGGTTCTCAGTGCCGGTACAGTTGACCTCGTCGAGGGAGATGATGCCGAACCCGTCCCCTTGGACACTCATGTTCGTGGCCTTGGCATTGGCCCTGGGGAGGGGACAGCAGTGGAGTGGGTTGGTGAGAATCAAAGTTAGAATGAGTGAATAAAAGGGTTTCTCAAATTATACTCCCTTTTCAGCCTCAGCCCTAAACAAATTTTTAATGAGAGATTCATTCATGGGAGTAAGTTTCCAACATGTTAGAACCGTTGATGTAATAATTGTAAAATGAATGTTACATTTGATAGTCAAGTACAGGTCTCTTAGGTAGGCTTTGTGGATGATAATTTTCTGTACCTGTTAAAACATGTACAACTATTAATTAGTATATTTTTTAGGTCCTATGTTAGTTTTTTTTTTAGGACTTTTAGCTTTTTTTTTATAATGACAGTGTAAATCACTAAGTTATAAGTCAGATCTACTTCTAAATTTTAACATAATCTTAAATTCTAGATTTTAATTAATTATTCGTAACTTTAAAAAAAAGTATTCCTTACAAGGTCATATTTAGTTGAATTTTGTTTATTTTTTTCTTTAACAAACTTGGAATTATTTAAAAAGTAATAGAAATAACCGACAATGCAAAGCAGCTAAAAAAAAACAACAAGCAATTATTAGGTGAAAGAATGGGTGGTAAATTGCTTGAAAAGGCAGGCATTTAACAAACTCACTTTATCCTACATGTGGTATGGTGTTAGCAGTCCTGAGCTTAAGGCTCTTTATAGGTCTTCTTGTGAAAAACTCCCATTAAATTAGACGCCCACCTCCAGGGGAACTTCTGCCTAAGGGCCCCCGTCCGGAAAATGTCCACTCTGAGGGGGCCACCTGGGGACCCAGGTACGCGGGCACAAGTGACTTCAACGAATGTTGAACTCACAGAGAATGCGAGGATTTTTAGCGCATTTTCGAGAAGTCGAATGCGCTATTGCACCCGTTTTGTCCGTCCGCTGTCATCACCCTAGATCTCAGCAACCATAAGACTTAGACCCATGATGTATATATGTTTTTTATGTCCTGACCTGCCATTTGTGCATCAACACTCAGTTACTCGATCCGTTAAAAAAACCCGTTAAAACTACCAAAAAACATTGCGAATCGAGAGATAACACTGGCGCAGGCAATGGCCGCCATTGCCGGAAGTCGAATACATCGTTTTTCAAGCATTGAAGAGTTAAAGTTATTGGTTAGTGGTGCGAAAGGTGCAAAAGAATTAGTTTTTTGTTGTTGACGTCATTAGAATATGTGTAAAAGTTTAGAGAGTTTTACGTCATCATTTGTGGTGACTTCAATCAAGATCTTAGCGGCCCAGGGGCAGAAATTGAAAACTTTTTCGAAACAAGCTTCACCATTCAACTACTTTCAACAAGATTGGCAACCACGATCTATCAAACAACAATTGATGGAGTATTTGGGCGATTAGCTGATTACAATTTAGAATGTTTCATTTATGAGTCCTATTTCAGTGACCACAAACCACTTGTAGTTAGATTAAAGAGAAAATAAAAAAATTTAAAATGTAAAGAAATGACATTTAAATAATTTTTTTTCAGGTATATTCATTACACAAGAAAATTCATAGAAATATGTCTAAAATCTAAACACAATTACTGATAACTAAATAATGCTGATATCTAACATAAGTACTGATACATAATACGAAAATGCGCTAACACGTCCTGAGTCCAAAAAGGGACCAGGCTTAACATGATTTTTTCCTTCTTCAAAGTCACTTCAAACTCGGAGCCATCCCGGCTCAGCAAACAATTCTATAATCTAATGACTGTCGCTAGATAACACTCTTTATAGAACTAGATATCGCTCTTTATGGAACTAGATATAGCTCTTTATAGAACTAGATATCGCTCTTTATGGAACTAGATATCGCTCTTCATGGAACTAGATATCGCTTTTTATGGAACTAGATATCGCTCTTTATGGAACTAGATATCGCTCTTAATGGAACTTGATATCGCTCTTAATGGAACTGGATATCGCTCTTAATGTAACTAGATATCGCTCTTTATGGAACTAGATATAGCTCTTTATGGAACTAGATATCGCTCTTTATGGAACTAGATATCGCTCTTTATGGAACTAGATAGCGCTCTTTATAGAACTAGATATCGCTCTTTATGTAACTAGATATCGCTTTTTATGGAACTAGATATCGCTCTTTATGGAACTAGATATCGCTCTTAATGGAACTTGATATCGCTCTTAATGGAACTGGATATCGCTCTTTATAGAACTAGATATCACTCTTTATGGAACTAGATATCGCTCTTTACAGAACTAGATATCGCTCTTTATGGAACTAGATATCGCTCTTTATGGAACTAGACATCGCTCTTTATGGAACTAGACATCGCTCTTTATGGAACTAGATATCGCTCTTTATGGAACTAGATATCGCTCTTTATGTAACTTGTTATCGCTCTTTATGGAACTAGATATCGCTCTTTATGTAACTTGTTATCGCTCTTTATGGAACTAGATATCGCTCTTTATGGAACTAGATATAGCTCTTTATGGAACTAGATATAGCTCTTTATGGAACTAGATATCGCTCTTTATGGAACTAGATATCGCTCTTTATGGAACTAGATATCGCTCTCTATGAAACTAGATATCGCTCTTAATGGAACTAGATATCGCTCTTTATGGAACTAGTTATCGCTTTTTATGGAACTAGATGTCGCTTTTTATGGAACTAGATATCGCTCTTTATGGAACTAGTTATCGCTCTTTATGGAACTAAACTAAACACATATTCTTTGGACCTGAGATCTAATCTCTTAAGGCCTTGGCTATTACTTGGGCAATCTGCTCCATCTGTTGGGCAGTGCCATACAACAGTGTCTGAACGTAGGACTCCCCTGCCCCCCAAACCTCCCCGGCTATGTCAAGCCCGGGACATGACGTTAACAAGTGTGTAATCGTCTCAGAGGCTTGGCTGCAATGGCGGCAATTTGGGTCCCTGTTGTGATCCAGCCTGTTAAAATAAGATTTGGTTGGGCAATGCTCGGTGCGCATTTGGGTCACCAAACTCTGTTCCCTTCGTTTTAGACCCCACCACTGGTCTGATCTGCTAGGCCTGGGCATGCTAGCGAATACCCCTCTGGCTGTCGCTCCATCTTCCCACTCCTGGTACCACTTTTCCCTGAAGTGGTCCATTAGCCACGTCTTTGCCCAAAGATTTTTGACTGGGACATCTGGTTGGGGTTGGGCTTCTCCAGCTTTTGCCAGCGAGTCTGCTATTTCATTGCCTTCTACATTCACGTGGCTAGGGATCCACTGCACTGTGACCTTACCACCAAGTCTCTAGAGTCTGCCCACGTCCTCCAAGATGGCATCGACTAGGTGGGTGCTACGTTTCTCAGATAGCAGGACTTCGAGCGCCGATCTCGAGTCACAAAACATGACCGTGTCGAAACCTACTAATTCAGACCCTTGCAGTGTCAGGTGCACACTTTCCAGGGCCCTGTGAATAGCTTCAAGCTCCGCATCGTAGTTCGATGCTGTAGTCCCACAGGGTCCTGAAAGTTCCTCTTTTGGTGGCCCTCCTAATGGGTATAGGATGAGCGCACCATATCCTGCAGTTCTTTTTCTCCGGCTGGCAGACCCATCCGTGAACACTTTCACTGGGGTTACCGCGAACCCTTCGATTGTCTCAAGGGCAGCCACTTTCTGTACATATTCAGAGCTGCGCTTCGTTACTGTCATGTCAGTCATTGACAAATGTATTGTGGGACGTGTCATTTCCGCATAGGGCCGTTTTATTGTTACGCTAATTGTTCTATGTCTATTTCGTGGGGATTGAACAGTCCTATCAAGCTCGAGTACTTGATGCATGAACGAGGACCGTTTCAACTTCCCACGTCCGTCCCAATTATGCTGCATTTGGTAGCAGGGGTCCCTCGTGTCCAGCCTGCGATACCTTTCTGCAGTAGTAATGATCGCCTTGTCCCGACGTATCTCAAGTAATTCTATATTTGCAATGACCTCCATGGCAGCTGTGGGTGTAGTTCTGTACGCGCCACAGATGAACCTCAGGGCCTGGTTCTGGATTCGGCCCAGTTTTTCCAATGCCGTTTTGCTGGCAAAGGCTTGGCCGGCATACTATAGTCCATCACCGACCTCACACTTCCCAGATATAGAGCTCTGAGAGTGCTTGCTCCAGCGCCCCAGTTTGTGCAAGCTAACTTTTTCACCAGGTTGAGCTTGGCGGTTGCCTGGGAGTACAGGTCTTGTACAAAATTATGCATTTGTACTTTCTGATCCAGTTTGACTCCCAGGTAAACCGGTTGTTTGCCCCATTTGAGCGCTACATCGTTCATTTTAAGCAAAATCTCCTGTTTAAGAACGGTTCGGCCATTCGTGAAGAGCGAATAGACCGTCTTCTCGGTGTTAACTTCCATATGCCACCTCTGCATGTACCTACTGATAGCGAAAAGGTCAAGCTGTAGTAGCTGTTGCAGTCGGTGGACATCCTTACCGGTACTCCAGATTACCAAATCGTCCGCATAAATGGCTGCGCTGGTTTACAACATACCAGGTAGGTCGTTGATGTAAGCCAAGAACAGTGTGCAGCTGAGCGCTGACCCTTGGGGCAGGCCCTGCTGCAGCGTTCTCCTACTTGAGGTTTCACTGCCATAAGTTGTTGCGATCGTCCGGTTTTTAAGAAAACCTTGGATCCACCTGTACATGTTCGCAGTTACGCCTAAGGCTTGTAGTTTCAACAACAGACCGGACCTCCAGACCTTATCATAGGCCTGTCGGAGGTCGAAAAATACTGCCACAGTATGCATTTGTTTCTGGAGCCCATCTGTTATGGACTGGAGAAGACGGAGCACTTGGTCAACCAGCTGCTTTCCCTTCCGGAAGCCCGCCTGGTTAATATTCAGACTATTCGTACTCTCCAAGAACCAATAGAGTCTGGCATTAACCATTCTTTCAGCTACCTTCCCTAAACACGATGTTAGGGAGATCGGACGGTAGCTGTTCAGGAGATCACGATGTTTCCCCTCTTTGGGTATTGGAACGATGTTTGCGCTCAGCCAAGCTCCAGGCAGGGCACCCGTGGCCCACGTCCTATTTATGATATTCAATACCGAGGACATTGCTATCGTGCCAAGGTTTTTAATCATCTCGTTATTGACTTTGTCCTGTCCTGGTGCCTTGGCGGTTTTGCACTTACTGATTGCTGTTTGCAATTCGATCATAGGGAAAGGAGCGGTGAAGACTTCAGCATGCGGTCCCCACTTAATGGAACTAGATATCGCTCTTTATGGAACTAGATATCGCTCTTTACAGAACTAGATATCGCTCTTTATGGAACTAGATATCGCTCTTTATGGAACTAGATATCGCTCTTTATGGAACTAGATATCGCTCTTTATGGAACTAAATATCGCTCTTTATGGAACTAGATATCGCTCTTTATGGAACTAGATATCGCTCTTTATGGAACTAGATATCGCTCTTTATGGAACTAGATATAACTCTTTATGGAACTAGATATCGCTCTTTATGTAACTAGATATCGCTTTTTATGGAACTAGTTATCGCTCTTTATGGAACTAGATATCGCTCTTTATGGAACTAGATATCGCTCTTTATGGAACTAGATATCGCTCTTTATGGAACTAGATATCGCTTTTTACAGAACTAGATATCGCTCTTTACAGAACTATATATCGCTCTTTATAGAACAAGATATCAGTCTTTATAGAACTAGATATCGCTCTTTATAGAACTAGATATCGCTCTTTATGGAACTACCTTTCAGTGCTAACTTTAATAAACGCCTACAATGTTCATTTTCTCCTCTAATTTTAACCCCGTAGATGTACAACACGAAAAAATTTAAATTCATGTAACGCTAAAACACAATTTTAAAATATTACGCAGCACCACCAAACTTGCCTATATTTTGAAAGTCTAAATTCAGCAAAGAAATAAACATTTATAAAGTTCGATTATATTAGGACGTTAGGGGCCGTCCATAAAGTATGTCACGATATTTTTTACTATTTTAACCCCCCTCCTCCTCCCTGTCACAAACTGTCATAAATCTCGGGACCCCTCCCCCTCCCAAAGTACGTCACACTGTTGAACAAAAAATATTTTTATTAACAAAATAAAAAAATTAATTTAAAACACCGTGACGTCACACATGCTGGACACCCCACCCTCCCCCTTGTCACAAACTGTCACACTTTCTTACACGCCCTCCCCCCTCTGGAGCGTGACGGACTTTATGGACGGCCCCTTATTTGAGGGAAAGACTTGATTTTTCTGTAGTTTGATAACGGCCAAACAAGCTTGATTGCCCCGGGGCCAACGTTCCATTTACCTGTCAAGCCCCATCATGTGACCCGGGGGCCCACATTCAGTTTACCTGTCAAACCCCATCATGTGACCCGGGGGCCCACATTCAGTTTACCTGTCAAACCCCATCATGTGACCCAGGTCCACGTTCTGTTTACCTGTCAAACCCCATCATGTGACAGACGACCATGGCGTCCCTGTCGTCCCAGTGGTCGTCACAGATGGTCCCCCATTGGCTGTTGGCGAATATTTCTACGCGCCCGCTTGATGCGTCCCCGCTGCCGCCCATGCGCACAAACACGTGACTGGGGTCAAAGTGCACGGGCGACGGTGTCGTCACACCTTCAGGACAAAAAAAAACCGTCATCACTCAACAATGTAACGTAACAGTAGGAATATTTTATTTTAAAAAAATGTTTTCCATCCATTAAAATTGCTTTAGCGGGATGTTTAACGATAAGACTAATTAATGGGCAGTCCTTCAGGGGTGATAAGCTATTACTAGAACATTCGGGTATTTAATTAGTACAATGCCATTATGATAACAATCAAAACAAATCCAGTTTTTCCACACAGAAGCGTAACTGGGTTTTCCGCACCCCTTCGCTAATTCGTTTTAGGCGCCCTTGACTAATAGGGACAATACTAAACTATAAAGAATAAATTAATTCCCCGATGCCAAGTCGTTGTTACGCCTCTGATTCCACATGGTCCTATCTCAAGAGACTTTGGGTCGTTCTACTATAAACAGTGTCAGCGTAATGCCATCGACCAAGGCAACAACCAAAGTGACACTTTACTATTCTAAAATATTACCAACATGTATTTGTTTAATTTGTTAGTTACATATAGATCTAGATCTATAATCTATGTGCTGAGAATTTTTTTGACTAATATCGACTTAAGAATAACACAATCTCGAATTAATTATTTAAGGTGCGAAGTTTTACGGGAATACCCAAAAAACACCTGTGGCTCTTGACAATTTATTTTTGTTTTTATATAAATGTCATTTAACACAAGGTATGTTTATATCCCAAGCTATACACAAAGAGATGTAGAATGAGAAATACAGGGAGACAGTAGGCAAAGATCAAGTCAGGTAGGCAGTAGGCAAAGATCAAGTCAGGTAGGCAGTAGGCAAAGATCAAGTCAGGTAGACAGTAGGCAAAGATCAAGTCAGGTAGGCAGTAGGCAAAGATCAAGTCAGGTAGACAGCAGGCAAAGATCAAGTCAGGTAGACAGTAGCAAAGATCAAGTCAGGTAGACAGTAGGCAAAGATCAAGTCATGTAGATAGTAGGCAAAGATCAGGTCAGTAATGCCCGTCACGTGACTCAGAGCCTCTCACCCACTAAATCCGAGCCGTACTTGTGAACTCTAATGTCCGACAACTCTCTGAAACTGGGAGGCCCCACGGTTGTCTGCCCACTCCCGTCTGTCTTGATTCTCATTAGGGTGCTTTTTGGGGAAGAAAATGTTTTCATTATCAATCTTTTAAATTTTAAATAAAAGACGAAATCCAGATTTTGTTTTCATTCATTAATCCTTTCTGTCACTGTAGTTCATGTGTGGACAGACAAATGATTTACATTTAGTTAAAATATAAAAATTGTATCAGTTTTTTTATTCATGAATATGTTCTCCATACATGATGGCTAGGGCATGTAAAAAGTATGATCCCAGGTCGTATCCTTAAACACCTCCTATAGGGAGAACTGGCATCGGGAAAGAGGAAGACAGGTCACACAAATTTGCGAATTAAAGATGTCAGGCAGAGAGACATGAAAGCAGCCAGAATACACACACGCGACTGAGAGTGTAAAGCAGAAGACCGATCTACGTGGCGCACAGTTGTAAAAGAGGGCATTGTAATAGCCAAGGAGGCAACGTCTGAAGAGCTAGGGGAAAGACCAAAACATTGGGAAGGACAGAATTCGTGTGCAAAGGCTGTGATAAAACCTGTCACCCAAGGATAGGACTGCACAGGTACACGAGGAAATGCAGCACAACCCAACGGTGATGCATCATCGTCTTCTGAGACGGAAGAATGCCGATGATGATGGTAAAAAAATTAATTCCACTTGAATGAAAGCCGTACACTACCTAGTAGTCCAGTAAGGTGTCATGGGTTTGACAAAAAAAGAGAAAAGGCGAGCGAGCGAGCATGTGTTAAGGAAGGAATGCGATTTTTTAAAGTTCAACTGAAGACAGTGCCCAGGCTATCAGTGTGGTCGTGAAGTCGAGGCGGACACAGGGGTTACGCAAGTGTGCAGTTGTGAGAGAACAAGGGAAGGGAGCTGAGAAGTGGAGATTATGATTCGTGCTATTTGAATTAGAGAGACCATTGTTGTATATTGTGACATACATGTATGGATCTATTGGATGTTTCGTTATTAAAGAGTATTTTTCCTGACTTTAGTTGGGGCAATGAATTATTGTGTGAGAGATGATATTAGTTCATAAGCCCACAAACACACGGGAAAATAGATCCGTCTCAAGAAAGTGACATAAGGTTTTGGGCACTGAATAATAGCCAAGTAAATAGTAAGGTAACAGCTCTAAATTGGGAGTATTGACCCACTTGTGTTAAGGTAGCAGCACTATATTGGGAGCATTGACCCACTTGTGGTAAGGTAACAGCTCTAAATTGGGAGTATTGACCCACTTGTGGTAAGGTAACAGTAACAGCTCTAAATTGGGAGTGTTGACCCACTTGTGGTAAGGTAACAGCTCTTAATTGGGAGTGTTGACCCACTTCTGGTAAGGTAACAGCTCTAAATTGGGAGTGTTGACCCACTTGTGGTAAGGTAACAGCTCTAAATTGGTAGTAATGACCCACTTGCGGTAAAGTAACATCACTACATTGGGACTATTGACCCACTTGTGGTAAGGTAGCAGCTCTAAATTGGGAGTGTTGACCCACTTTTCGTAAGGTAACAGCTCTAAATTGAGACTATTGACCCACTTGTGGTAAGTTAAAAGCTTTAAATTGGGAGCATTGACCCACTTGCGGTAAGGTAACAGCTCTAAATTGGGAGTATTGACCCACTTGTGGTTCCAGTCCGTGTAGTAAAGGTAATCACCAAAGACATCCAGAGAGAAGAAATGAGAACCACTGTCCTTGTAGATCTCCCTCCGACTGGTGCCCTGTAGAGTCATGGTCTCAATGGTGCCCAGTGCCCCGTCAGTAAAGTAGATTTTATTGGCTGATTTGGAGGAAATAAAATTAGTCTCGGTCGTAGAAATAAACTTCGCAAAAAATGAAGTTTGAGATACATTAGGGCTGTTATCGATTCATTTAAATTTAATCGCTAACTTTTGAAAAATTACCGAATAATTAATCGATAATTTTGATTAAAGCTGACAATAAGATGTATGACGTCATTAAACTGAAAATTTCATAAAATGCACATAACCTAAGTATTTGATTTTTTTTTAAATTCAGGAGATATAATTAAATATAAGTAGTTCAATTTAATGTCAATGAATTAAAATTTTGCTATTGTTAATTAAGTAAAAACAATGTTTAATTTGTTATATTATCATTTTCCTTATAAAGACTTCTTATTTTAAATTTTACTCTTAAAAATTTTTTTTTAATGGAGAAGCTTGTAGGCCTAGGTCAACTTGTACGTAAAAAATCACTCTTATTAATAATTAATTATTTATTAATAAATCAAACACTTTTTTTAATTATTTACCTTATTAATTTTCCTTATAAAAACTGCTTATGTTAAAGTTGACACTTTAAAATTAAAATTTTTTTTTTTAAAATGGAGAAGTTTGTAAGTAAAAAAAACAAAGTATTATTCATTATTAATAATTAATTATTTATTAAGAAATCTAAAAAAAAAATTGTTTAAAATATTTTCAAAATTTTAATCGCTATTTTATCGATTAAAATAGTTTTAATCGATAAAAAGTTTATTTACCAATTAATCGAGAAATCAGTCGTTAATTTCCGCTGCCTTAAAATAAATCTTTGATTAAAAGTTTGTATAGTGGTGAACACTTTAATGAGTTGTGTTCCTAATGTTTTCTTCGATTTAAATTTACTAACTCATGCCTCCGTTCAGCCCCTTGTAAAAATGCAATAGTCATTTCTAAAACAACCCAAATTTGTCTAATATCCAAACAAAACACTAAAACAAATGCCATTAATATCCAAAACCGTAGAATACGCCCACACGTCAGACATTCACGCCATCTGTTCTCACACTTGATCAACTTCGCTTCATCCGCCTACCAAATAAAACCTAGATTAATTAGAAGGAATTCGTAAATGTATTTCAAGCTTCATTTCTTAGGTTTATTGACAACTGAAAAGAATAATCCAATTCGTTAAATTTTTTAACTTATAAAAAAAAAAACTAGACGACAGAAGAACAAAGACGGATCGAGTAATAACACATAAATTCCAAGTTGGAAGTACAACGCAAAGATATTCTACTATAAAATCCTCAGCTGGTTCCAAGTGTTAAAACAATTTTCTTGTTCCGCATGCAAGAACAAACATATATAAAAATTCTCGTTACTCGGGTGTAAAGGGGATTTTCTGTATCACCCACGAAAAACAACATACAATCAAATTTGAAAGCTTTAATAAACATGCAAGATTAGACTTTAGCCAAGAATAAAGGTAGGACGCAATAATTTTCTGTACAGCTCGAGCGTCTGTGGTGTATATGATCAGATAATTTGAAGCCAAAAGGAAGTTGTTGCAATGGTGCAGCCTTGTTTAATACACAACAATCAATCGGACAATATGCAACTCTTCATTCGATCCAGATACTAGTTGCGCTTCTTTATCAAACAAACAGCCAATACCATCAGCACGACTTATAACACGTGAATGTTAATGGCTAATCCACCAACCAGTATGTGATACACTTATCCTTCACACCATGTCCATACCCTATTGTCAAAACTGACCTACCGCTGTAGTCTATGGCCAGTCCATTTGGCCATTTTATGCCAGTGTCCACTAGAGTTCTTCTGTTGCTGCCATCGTAGTTAGCAGATTCTATTTTAGGCCTGGCTCCCCAGTCTGTCCAGTACATTGTCCTGAAAGGATACATTCAATGGATACATCGACATATGCAATGGATGTGTTAAATGGATACATACAGTGGATTTATTAAATGGGTACATTCGATGGATACATTCCATGGATGTATTCAATCATGTGTCGGTTCAATGAGTTGATCCAGCAGATGGATAAACATAATTAAACTTTAAACTTATATAAACTTATTGTCTATGAATATTGCAGCGAAATAAGAAACATATCTTTGACGCCTCGAGATTAATCTCTTTATCTTCTTATCTTATCTTCTTATCTTATCTTATATTCTAATCTTATCTTCTTATCTTATCTTCTAATCTTATCTTCTAATCTTATCTTCTTATCTTATCTTCTTATCTTATCTTCTCATCTTATCTTCTCATCTTATCTTCTTATCTTATCTTCTTATCTTATCTTATATTCTTATCTTATATTCTTATCTTATCTTCTTATCTTATCTTATCTTCTTATCTTCTCTTCTTATTTTATCTTCTTATCTTATCTTCTTATCTTATCTTATCTTCTTATCTTATTATCTCATCTTATCTCTTACAGACGCTCCCTTCTATACATATTTTTTTTGCGTCCTACGTTTATCTATGTTTTGTGATTACTCCTGCACTCTTTTTAGAGTTTTAAATAATAATAAATTGTTGGCTTTCCTGGTTCCCTCAGGCAACCCATACCACGTCCGAATTTCGGACGGGAAGAAAGAAAACTTGTATGTGTTTGTTCTTTCATACGGAATAAGACATTTGGCTTTAAACCACGGGCTGATTGCTAAGGAAACAAACGAGCTCCTGTGTTAAATAAACAACCTCATATCTCTCCAGCTATATCTTAGCTTGACCATGACGGGCAGTTCAGATCAAGGAACACTAACGGCTTTGGTATGTTCTGTTTTGTGCTTCAGGCGTGTTCTCACGTCACGGGTCACTCACCTCGACCTGGGGTCAAGGACGATACCCCTGGGGTTATCGAGATTGGACGAGATGACGCGCGTGTAGTTGGTGCCGTCCAGGTTACAGGAGCAAACGAGGTTGTTGCCGTCGTCCGTGAAGAAGAGCAGACGATTGAGAGGGTCGACGACGATTTTATCAGGTTTGGAGTCTGTTGGGGGCGGGGGGGGGGAGAGAGTGGGGAGGGAGTGGTGGCAAATTTAGATGTAAAATAATGTGAATGTAAAATAATAACGGGACTCTAAAGAGTATCATTGTCAGTAGAAGCAGGCTTTGTACAATAAAATTGTATTACATTGAGTCACGGGTATCCAAACTACGGCCCGTGGGCCAGATACGGCCCGCCAGGCCTTCTCATTCGGCCCCTGGAGACCTTTTAATGTCCCCCAAAAGTTACTATTTTTACGTATAGTTTACCACAATACTGTGTGTAGTTGGCCCCCAAGCTACTGTTTGAGATTTAATGCGGCCCTAGGGCAGAAAAGTTTGGAGACCCCTGCATTAATTGAACAAATTGTGTAGATAAAAATAAGATACTACAAAATTTAAAATAAAATTGAAAACCCATCAATAGATTGGATTGTAATTTTTTTTTTAATTCGAAGAGTTTAAATCTAATTTATTGTGATCTAAAATGGACTTGGGTACAAATTGTCAGTTACATCTTAAAATTGTTCTGTGAAAGAAAATTAAGAAATTCTGGTAAATTTAAAATATGTAATAATTAACTTAGTGACGTAACAAAGTTGACACAACTTGGTATCATTTAACACCCATCCGTTATGCGGCGCTGCGGAGTGACACGGCCGCTACCTAAATGCCCTGTGAGTGTTGGGGTTTTAGACATATCGGGACCAGGCCGGGGTGTGGGGGGGGGGCTATATTTTTTTTTGTAAGGCTCGCCAGAGTAATGAAGTTCCAGCAGTGGCGTAGCTAGGGGTTTGTGGGATTTGGGGGCTTCGAGTCTTGAGGGGGGGAGCGTGCCTGCATACATGGCGGTGGCGGAATATTTAAAATATTTAATTAAAAAAAAATTAGGACACTCCTGTGGGGTCTCCCGCAGGTGTGGGCCCGGTGGAACTTTCTAATGTGGACCCCCTCATCTATCTACGCCACTGTGCGCCAGGCCTTTAGATCATGAGTGCTCAAAAGACAATAAAGATGTCAGATAATTACAATCGATCTATTTATAGTGTGGCTAAATTATGGTAACCCGGCACTTTTGTTGTTGGCTAGATGACCTTGAACTTGATTTATAGACAAACCGTAGTTCAAATTCGACTGTCTTAATAATAACCGTATACGTGTTCTAATCGCACAGTGTTTGATGCTCGCTAAGCTGAACCTACTTAAGTCCAGCTGTAGGATGTTCCTGATGTCCGTCCCGTCGTATTTCATGCTCACGATCTGCGCCAGGCGGTCGTCCACAAAGTAGAGGCGGCCCATGCTGGGGTCGTAGTCGAAACTGACAGGGGCGTAGAGCTGGCTCAAGGGAATGGGGGTGAACGACTGGGTCCTCAGGTTCATGCGGAAGATCACGCCCCCGACACCTGTGTCCAGGAGGAATATGACGTCATCTTCGGGAGTAACTGTGGATGGGCAAAAGAGGAAAACTTCCCAGTGAGTTTATTAAGAGATCGTCTCATTCAGTGACTGTTAGCACTTGTTTGAATTCTCTGCTGAAGCGAAGCGTCTCGACCGTGACGTCACGACGCTACCGGTTGCTGGAAACAAGAGTTCTATAAATTCTAAAAGGATTTTCGAAAATGGAAGGTTTTAGGGTTTTGGGTTAGGTATAGCTTTAGAATTTTCGGAAAAAATTGAAGGTTTTAAGGTTTGGGTTAGGTATAGCTTTAGAATTTTAATTATAGCTTTTTTAAAGGACGCTCCATAGCAACAAAGATGGCCGCGGGTAATGACCGTGACGTCACGGTCGAGATTCTTCGAAATAACGGAATTCTTAACTGCATCACTGACTCTCTCTCAACGAAATTGAAGAGCGTTTAAGAAGCTCGAAATGCTCATAACAAAAAATATTTTGATAGATGACGCGTCTCATGTTTATATTAAGAATTCATCACATGGATTTATATTTTTTTTCCAATTGACATCAGGGACTGGCATCAACTATTCTTCACATAGATAGATATGTGCCAGCGATTGTTTCCAGATATTTATATCTGAGATTGGTCTCAGAGATTTGTATCATATATTTTTAAATCACAGATTTACATCAGAAATTTGTAGCTCTTCCTGTATCAGAGGTATCTGCTAATCTTGTCATGTAAGAAAAGGGTGGCGACAATAGTAAGCGTTTGTGAAATAGTGAATCAGTAAATAGTGATTCAGTAAATAGTGAGTCAGTAAATAGTGAGTCAGTGAATAGTGAATCATTGAATAGTAAATCAGTAACTAGTGAATCAGTAACTAGTGAATCAGTAAGTATAAAATCAGTAAATGGTGAATCAATAAATAGTGAATCAGTAAATAGTGAATCGGTAAATAGTGAATCGATAAATAGTGAATCAGTAAATACTAAGGAAAGAAAAGCTATCATTCGAAGGAGTATTTTTTAAATATTAACTACTCTATGGAGTATCAAGTACTTAAAATTGATGGCAATTTTATTTCTGGAATATAGTTCATCTACTTCAGTGATGTACAAATTCCGGCATGCGGGCCTAATGCGACCCGCGCTGAAGTTTTAAGCGGCCCCCGTCCGCGTTTTAAAAATTAACTGATTCTTGGATATTTTATGTAATGACGACATTGTTTTTTGTTCAGGAAAGCCAACACAATAAAATATTTTGAGTACAAAACGTGAAGAGGCCAAATGAATTCAAAAATCGATATCTTATTATTTATCTACATGAGAATTCATTTTTAAAAAAATCCGATGCAATAATGTGCTTTAGGTGTACAAAATTTGATGACGCTCAATGGAAAAATTGATGTCATAATATTGTTTATTTTTAAAAAATCCTTTATATTAACTCTTGGTGTCTGCTTGAGGTTTTGATTGCTTGCCGAAAAAAACGATTTTCAACCCACTTCCTTGTGAGCTAGCGATCTGAAATTTTGCAGGCAGACTCGTGCCAATGATAAAAATGGGGTATCAATATTTCTGATCGATCGAATGTACTGTAATTTAATTATGAATTTTTAGATTATTTTATTTATCTCTATGTATCATGTCAATTTTTGAGATAGTGTCGTGGTGCGAATTATGTTCAACAACCGTTCATGTCACGCAATAAGGTGCATATTATATTGACAAAAATTTTAAAAAATATATTCACTATCGGTGCTCATTATATTAATCATGTTTTTACAAGACATTACTAAAATTTTGTATTTTCGGATTGTCTTGCGCTCCGTATTAAAATGAATATCCTTATAGTTATGTTTCGTAGATAAAGGATTTATAGTAAAAAAAAATATTTATTTATTTTTTAAAATATTTTTTTTGTTTAAATTAAAATCCTTTATATTAACTCGTGGTGTCTGCGTGCTTGCTTGCACAGCGAAAAGGATTTGGATCGATTTTTAATCCACTTCCTCGTATGTTGACGAGCTGAAATTTGGCAGGCAGACTCGTGTCGATTATAAAAATGATCTATCAAAATTACAGATCGATCGAATGTACTATAATAAAATTAATGAATTTTAGATTATCTCTATTTATCTATATGTAGCATACTCATTTTTGAAGTAGAGTGTCGCGGTGCGTATTATATTGACACTGCATTAAAAAAATATAATTTCTGATCTGTAAATGTAAAATCTATTAATTGATAATCTGTCTGCTGTTGCGCACTTTCTTAAATATTTTATAAACTTTTTCCTTTGATTAAATCGAGCTGTAATTTAGCAGGCAGACTGTAGTCGTTTTTTTTACAATAAATCCTTAATATATTTTAGACATAAATAAAATTTATGATTTTAGGATTGACGTGCTATGCGTGTTATAATGAACATACTTTTAGTTATGTCTCGTAAATAAAGGGTTTATATTCAAAACTTTGTTTTTACGGGTTTGTTTATTAACTCGTGGTGTCTAATTGAGCCATGGATTGCTTGCTTGCTTGCCAGAAAAACAAACAAACTTTGGATCAATTTTTAAATCACTTCCTCGTAAGCTTGTGAGCTGAAATTTTGCAGACAGACTCCTGCCGATTATGAAAATGATGTATCAAAATGTCAGGTTGATCGAAAGTAATGTAACTAAAATATATTAATTTTTAGATTACTTTATTTATCTCTATTTATTATGTTAATTTTTTAGATTGAGTATCGTAATGTGTATTATATTTAACGACCATTAAAAAAATTTGTTCCTGTTGCGCTGTGTGGTGCGCATTATATTGACGATACTTGTGTGTAATATATACCCGATCTGTAAATGTAAATGCTATTAATTGCTAAACTGTCTCGCGGTGCGCACTATGTTAATCATGTTTTTTTTTTTATAATCCATACCCGTGTTCAAATCATGCTGAAATTTAGCAGGCAGACTGTAGAAGTTTTTTTTTTTTAAACTATAAATCCTTTAAATATTTGAGAAATAACTAAAAAAAAATTATTATTTGTCGTGGGATGCCTATTTTAATAAAAATTATTTTAGTTAGATCTATGTCTCGTATATAAAGGATTTATAGTCAAAAACTTTTTTTTTTACGTGTTTTTTTTTATTTTTTATTTTTTATTTTTATATTATTTTTTACAAATTTCTAAATCTTAAAAGGAAATGAATGATAATGACGTTGTGTACTTTGAATTTCAAAACAATATTTTTTCCATTCAATTTTTGCTCAATATTTATAGCTCTAATTATATTTCAACATAAATTATTTATTTAAATATAATTTGTTTCAAATAAAAATCGTTTTTCCTTAACTTGGCCGTTATTTATCCTAAATTATTATAACTAAAATAATGGAATAAGATATTTATAAACTCACAAAAACATCCCCCCCCCCTAAAAAAATTAGATTAAGGTCTCTTCTCTACGTATGTCATTAAAAAATTCTGTTAATTTGGCCAACGCTTACTTTCACTTCTGGCAATATTGACCGCATTGGGAAAAAAATTGACCACCTTGACCTATTTCAACCCTCACTTTCGTGCTTGGTCAATGTAAAAACAATACCATCGAAGACATTAAAATGTCCAACTCAACTGACCAGACGAGCACATGACGCCGGCGTCCTGGTTGTGGATGCACGTGGTCACACCCCACTGACCATGTGGACACTGGTACAGGCTGGACTCTGTC
Organism: Radix auricularia; assembly: GCA_002072015.1. Classification (NCBI taxonomy): domain Eukaryota; kingdom Metazoa; phylum Mollusca; class Gastropoda; family Lymnaeidae; genus Radix; species Radix auricularia. The sequence continues at coordinate 353,958 of MUZC01004792.1, read as the reverse complement.
CCCGCGCACGTCACGTTACTCAGCCAGATCCGGTTCTGACCAGGAATGAACGCACCTCCGTCGATAGGCTGAGCCCCGTTACTGTAAACGCAACAAGAAAACAAGGTCAAGTAGTGGGCCACTGATGACAAGGTCAAGTAGTGGGCCACTGATGACAATGTCAAGTAGTTGGCCACAGATCACAATATTAAGTAATTGACCACACGTGTGCACAAAAATTGTTCACTTACATGATCTAATGCTGAATAATAAAAAACTGTTGAATGAAAATAAAAGGAATGAAGTTTGACCACATGTGCTATGTGCCGTCGGGAAATAAGTGTATTGGATAAGGGAGAGTATCATTTTCTACAATGATATATATATATACCTGTCTGACTCCGTTCTCAAAACACGCAGTTTTACATTTTTAAGGTTGAGCTGCCTGATTGGTTAAATATTGGTTAGTGGTGACGTACTTTAGGTGAATTGCATGTGGCGGGGGTCATGTCGTATGACGTGGCAATTCTGGCACAATGTTTAAGTTCAATTTTCAATGTTGTTGTTGACCCTTCTTGTCTGCGCTTCCTCCAAGGGCATAGTCCACCTACGAGAGACCTTCAGGCATCTGTATCGTGGGCCAGCTTCTCCAGGATTTTCCATTCATGGCCAATTCTCTTGATGTCTGCCTCCAATTCTCGGCGCCAAGTGTTTCTTGGACGGCCTCTTTTCCGTTTACCCTGTGGGTTCAATTTCAGGGCTTGCCTTGTTGTATTAGAAGCAGGTTTTCTTAGTGTATGTCCGATCCACCTCCAACGCCTTTGAAGAATCTCTTCCTCAATGGGATTCAATGTAGCAGAGTTTGATTGTTCTTCTGGGACTAGAACTAACACTAGCGATCAAAATTGTATCTACATCAATGAGATAGAAACATGGGATTCGGCTGTTTTTTTAACAAGAATAACAAAAAACTATTTTATCTCTCCGATTTACGTTCTTATTTGAAACAATGATTTCTATTTCAAACCATTTTCTGAAAATGTCATGGTCTTGTTTTCTCATTGCACCACGAGTAAAAAAAATGTTTGCTAGCGTACTAAGTGAACATTTTAAAGTTATAATTTTAAAATCATTGGATAAATACAGAGCCTTCTATACACAATTTTCGGGCCCTGGGCAAAGATATTGTGTTGGGACCCAGGTCAAAGATATTGTGTTGGGACCCAGGGCAAAGATATTGTGTTGGGACCCAAGGCAAAGATATTGTGTTGGGACCCAGGGCAAAGATATTGTGTGGGACCCAGGGAAAAGTTATTGTGTTGGGACGCAGGGTAAAGATATTGGGTTGGGACCCAGGGCAAAGATATTGTATTGGGACCCAGGGCAAAGTTATTGTGTTTGGACCAAGGGCAAAGATATTGTATTTGGCCCCTGGGCACATAAAGAGAATGCACCCCCTCCCCCAGCAGTAAAAAAAAAAAATGTTCAAAAACATATTCCCATGGGACCCCTATGCTCCTGTGCACCCGGGCAAATGTCCAACGGGCCTATGTGTTAAGACGGCCCTGGATAAATATCTATATTCAAGGAAAGTTGGATCAATTACAGATAATTGGAAATAGCTGAAATATTGTGCATTTAATAATTTGTAGTAATTATAGAAAAAACTTCAACTGTTGCTGTTTGCTTTTATACCTGAAATAGACGATTTAAAATAAGGCTGATAAAATTGTGTTCGACTAATCGGGGAAAAAATTAATCGATTCGTCGTCGCATACTACCATGTCGCAAGATTGTTTTGGGTTGCATGTCCTTGTGTGCAGTGGCGGATTTAGCTTTGTCTGCGTGGGGGGGCCAGGAGAATTTTAGGGGGCGCCGCAAAATTTTACTAATATCAGAGCATTGGGTAAATAATAGGGCTGTTAACGATTAATTTAAATTTAATTGTTAACTTTTGAAAAATTAACGATTAATTAATCGTAAATTTCGATTAAAGCCAAAAATTTTAATTTATGATGTCATAAGTAACACTCATTTCACGTTCTTGTTGAAAATCTAAATAACACTGGCATGTCTTCTTTATATATCTACTTTTCACCAACTACGCAAAAAGACTAGTATGTTGACATTAATTGGTTCAAGTGATGACCGGGTCTAATTGACAATATAACCAGCCGAGCTGAATAATCATTTACATGGAACTGAGAAAACTTAAACTGGTGTGCTCAAAACGGTCTTGGCAAGGAATGACCTTATCGGATATCGTTGTTCATTAATTTTCCACCATTGTACAGGATTAATGGATTCAAGAATTTCCATCTCCATTTTGTAATGCAGTAATTCATCAGAAGAGCTGTCGTCATTTCTGTTTTAGAGTCAAACTCCATTACTGCCATTACCAAAATGTTCGTGTAATCTTCAAGAAATTATTTATCAGCCACATTTAAAAAAAAACAAATTTTTTGTTGACTTTTTTACTTCAAATTATTTTTAAGTGATGAGTCGATTAATGGTTTAAAATAATTTAATCCTTAAATTTTTTAAGGATTAGTCGAGAAATTAATCGTTAATACCCGCAGTCGTTTTCAATACTAATTATTAGCCTACTAATTTAGTAAAATTTCCAAATTAACAAACAAGTCAAACAGAAGAAACAATATAAACAGATATGTTTTCAAAATAGTAACGTATATTAATTTCAGTAGTATATTTATTGATCTACGAAAGAAACTTAGTTTATGCGAATTTATATAGAGCCCTAAGCCTTATTTAAATTCCTTTCTACGTGAAGCGAAACGATTTATCGTTGATTCAAAGTCAACGTTCTCACCTAGATCAGATTCATTTGAAATTAATGCCAATCCAGACAGACGTTCGTTTGTCATTGTTGAGCGCAAATAATTTTTGATGATTTTCAATCATTGCTAACAGGAACATTCAAGTAAATGTTTATAGAATATTGACAAACAAGAGAGACCTGATGCAATTTATTTTTCAATCAAGAATATTATAAACTCTGTAAGTTGTAGCTCACTAGATAGTGGTGGACGTTGTGATGCATGCACATTTTCTAGGTTAATGTGTTTGTAAATTTTGCATAAACTTCGAAGAGAATCTGTATTTTCTTCCAACATTTATGATGGATCAATACAATAGAAATAAATAGCTGTGCTCCTAAAGTCATTAATTCGATCATCTATTTATTTTAGTAGTGTATCCAAGATAGTGAAGTACGTTTCAGATTTTAAACTGTTATTTGGATCATTAGCCCTTTTATCTCTACAAAGTAAGCCTGCCATATTTTTATTTGCTGCAATTCGCGTTTCTTTAAATTTTGTTTTTAACATCTAGTTTGGAACAATTTTCGTTAATAAATTATTATTAGACATCTACTTTCAGAATTTTAAAAAGCTTGGTCGCTTCTCATTTCTTCCAACAACGATCAATCGTTTTGCAATTGCAATGTCAATACTCTTGAGCTGCAAGTGGTTTGATAACATGAAAATATCAACCGACTTTTGTACATATAGTTCATATAGCATCAGAAAAAACAAAAGAATATTTTGTTATTAAAGCAGATAGTCCCATTGCTTCTGCTCTGACACTTCCTTTATGTTATGTCGATGGTCTTGAAATTATATCTTCTAGAATGGCTAGAATTGCAGAAAATGATCCAATAACTGCATCAACTGCATGCTTACGGCCTACGGCTTGCCCATCTTGTATCAAAAAGTCATTTCTAAGTATCTACTGTTGATTCAAATTGAGATTTTCGATTTTTTAAAAGAGTATGTAGACGTTGTAAACTAGACGTAAAGAATATATTTCAGCAGTGCCAAAAACAACTGAATACATCATTGTTTACAGACATTGATTCGATAGTGACCAAATTCAAAACATGAGTATAACAATGAACATAGATGGCATTGTATGAAGGTTTGAAGGTCACTCTTAGTTCAAGACATCACAGATGAGCCAACATATGCCTTTCCTCCTCAGATTGTGATATCAATGTCTCGCTTTTGTAATATGTAGTTCCACAACATGTCCTGATTTTGAAACTGAACGTAAAATGACATCTTATCAATTTCAAATATGTCAATGGTCCGTCTAATCGATAATTACAGACAATACATGTTCATTATCAATTACTGCCGATAATTCAAATGCCAATGATTGAATTAAATCAATATGCACATCATGATTTAAATAAATGTCATTTTTCTTTTAAACTCTAGATGACTGTCCAAAGTGGAACCATAGTTGGCTAATAAACTTGTAATTTAACAAATATTTCAAGTACATGTATTTCTACAACTAACATCACTAAAGTCTAAAGCAAGGATTTTCTCTGTGTACTCTGAATAGCAAACCTTGTTTTGCTAAAAATCAAGAAAAACGTCACGTTTATCATTCGTTTCAATATTTCTCTATTCTTTTCCACTTAGCGACACTCCTGACTGACCAAACCAGATATTACAGTTTTGAAATACAAAATTTAGCAAGCCAATATTGTCATATTGCAGTTTAGTGTTTATTAAATTTTTCGTGTTTAGCATTCTTTTTTTTTTTTTTTTGGCTCTGGTTACACCTTTTTAGTGTTCATGAGGGCGTCTCAGGGGGCGCCATTTTAGACCCAACTGGAGCGCGGGGGGGGGGCGACCCGCCCCCCCTGCCCTATAGCTGAATCCGCTACTGCTTGTGTGGCTGTTCAGTATCAGTCTTTAACACAGCTTTTGGACACGTGTTCTATGCTTCACAATGTTTTGGGCTTTCTCCTAGCTCTTCTGTCTGTAGCCTCTTTCGTCCTTCGCTCCTCGGCTATTAGGATTAATTACAACGCATATATAGACCCAACTATCTATAATAATAAAAGTCAGTTGTCTGTGCTGGTCTCGATAGCTGATTGGTTCCCTGAAACGCCTACAGCTTACTGGCGGAGAAAAATTAAATCTCATTTCCATATTGAACAAATTAACGTGGACGTTTAAAACGAGTTATTTTTGGTGTAGTATTTTTTCCAAGACTTTCTTTTGAGCGGTGTGCGTTGGGATTTAAAGTAAAAAACTATGTTTTTACAGGTTATTTAACTATACCTGGAAAACTAATTATTTACCATTACACAAGGGAAAACAAATAATAAAATTTCTAATGAGTATTAAAATATAACAATTTCCAAACATTTTTCCATCATAAGTTTCCAAACAATTAATTACTAAATAATGTTCAGCAAGTAAGTAACGATCACATATAATCTTAATAATTCATACCTGAAAACAAAAGATTTAATAAATTGAATGAATTTTTATACCCCACGACATTTTACTTGTTTATTCAAGGGAAATCATTCTAGATTACATTAAAAGTAATTTAAAATCAATAATTCTAAAAGTAAACAACAACAAAAAAAAAGGATATCTATACATTGCTGCTAAAATTACACGAGTCGAACAAAAAGAGATTAAAAAAAAAAAAATCTTCCTCCGAATTGTTCTCAATATAATTAGCTATGTTTGGCGTTTTTTGTTTTCCAACCCGATAGATGTTATGGTTGGCTAGATATTGAAAAAATATTGGGTTTGTTTTTTCCATTTATGTGTGTACGGATTTTCCATGAAATCCAGGAAAACTTTTCGGGAATTTATTTTGCAAGTGGCATCATTGGGACCTCCTTAACATATTTGCAACAGACCCGAACTCTCTACCGGGTACGGTTCAGGAGGAGTTGAGTGTTCAATTTCGAACAGACAGGACGGACATTTCCAAATATATAAACGCGATTTGGCACCTGGGAGAACTTGAGGTAAAAATGATCTCTTGCTAAATGTTTGCCGTTGATGTTTACCTTCCAAAATTTTAAAATAAGCGAAACAACCAACACATTTAGGCCACCCCCCCCCGGTCAAGATTTCTTACCCTTGATATCCAAGCATGTTGCAGACGACTTTGGCGTCATTCGTAGTCCACTGGTCATCACATATACTGCCCCACTGACCGTTGAAGTACACCTCGACCGTCCCTTCATAGGCATTGGAGCCACTGATGAGCCGGACATACAGGTCAGCGGATGAGGGAATGCTTTCTGGGGGCTTTTCAACTTGGGATATAGAATATATTGACTGATTGTTACAAGGAAACTAAGGGCTCGTCAACTGGGAACATAGAAATATTGGGTTGTCTTTAAATGGAACCTAAGGGCTTGTTAACTGGGAACATAGACATATTGTCTTTTCTTTAGATGGAACCTAGGGGCTCGTCAACTGGGAACAGATATATTGGCTTGTCTTTAGATGGAACCTAGGGGCTTGTCAATTGGGAACAGGGAAATATTCGTTGGTATTTACTGGAAATTATGGGCTTGTCAACTGACGACCCGGAAATCTTGGCACTAATGTAATGTGAAAAAAAATTGAGTGCGTAACGCCTGTCATATATTTAACAGAGATTTTGTCACCTTCGTCAGCACAGAGGTCCCTGTTACAGTTATCTGTGACGCAGCACTTGCTGCAGAGAGTCACGTCCCTCTTGTCCCTGGCAACGTCACGTAATGTCTTTGTGTTCCTTCGCTTCCCGATGATGACGCCATCCAACACGTCACAGAGCTGGGGGTCAAATGGGGTCAAATGGAACAATGACAAACAAAGTCTATGAAAAATTAAGTCCAAAGAAATTTTAAAGTTATACAATTCTAAAGACATTTAAAGTTATACAATTCTAAAGACATTTAAAGTTATACAATTCTAAAGACATTTAAAGTTATACAATTCTAAAGACATTTAAAGTTATACTTTTCTAGAGAAACTTAAAATGATCTCCGAAGTTCAAAATAACTTTAGTGACAACCAGTACAGTTATGTTCACAAAAACAAATATGCAATCTAACAAAAAAATACCATTAACATTAGGGAATATCTGCGTTTTTCTTCTAAGATACCAACTAGTTAAAAGTCGAATAATTTGAATATTGTGAACGCAATAGCAATTCATAAAGAATATACATATATCGGTTTATAAAGATCCTGTGTGTAACGAAATTTAATTAATGCAAGGTTAAACCTCACCTGTCTTTTTTCACAGCCCAAATTGTAGTAAGTGTTCAAATCCGCATTGAGCCTTTTCTCAATAAAACAAGACTTCAGGGATGAGCAGAAGAAAACGAAACAAATATTTTGTAATCACTAATTTAATATTGTATGTCAAAAAAAAAAAAAAATCCGTAAACTAAAAAAACTTTTTTTTTTGAAAGTAAGTTTAAGAGGAAAAATAATTTTCTAAATGCCTGTATACTGTAGACAAGATAGTAAATTTAAAATAAAAAAAACCCACCTAAAAAGTGATTCAATAGAGTTTTTTAAGATTGTATAGACTCGAGTTGAAAACATTTAAATTTAGTGACAATAATATTAATAAACTGGAAACTTATAAAGCGCGTTTCTTATGCCTGAACAAGATGTACAGAAAAAAATAAACGTTGAAAAAATGTTGATAAAATGTTGATAAATGTACATTAAATGCAAAATGATTCGAATCTGAGTTAGTATAATTTGACATTCATTGCATGGGTAAACAGCGTTTATACCCATAATAATAATAATAATTTGATAGTTTTTACAGCGCAGTGGGCTATACAATTAATAACACACATAGATCATTATCAAATCATTCAATGAAAACACATTCATAAGTCTAACTGCAACATACGAGTATAATGGCATTACGGTGGATTTAAGCTACCTTGAGCTTTTAAAACAGAAACTTTAGCTTGATGTTCATTGAGGTAAGATCGTCCTTGCCGACAGTAAAGTTTGAAAACATGTGCCTTGAGGGCACTTTATAAGAGTAAGAGTATTACGAACGTGCAGTAGAAAAGAGCTCTATTGTTTGGCAGCACAAATAGAGATTAAAAAACGGAAATGGCGTCATTCGCCTGTGATGCTGGTGATGATGCTGTCTATATACAGGTGTGGGTCACTTTAAAACAGTTATGTACAACCATCTTCTAAAGTCTGATTCCATCAGTCCACCATCCTATATATATATATGATCATTCAGCCCATCCATCTTAAATTTGTGTGTGTACTATCCATCCACCATCCTATAATACCCATCATTCAGCACAACCATCTTACACTTATGTGTTCCATTCATCCACCATCCCACACACATTTAACTCACCTCATCAATAGCACACGGAACTGATCCGCAGGTGGACGGGTTAGTGATAGCTGAACATTGAGAACACATCAAGGACTCAACTAAAATTGACAGACGCATGGAAGTATTTATAGACATATACTTGTGATCTTCATAAAATATATTTAATAAAAAAATCAGCCCTTATAAATTTGGTATCGTATGGGACCAATGCCTCATAAATGTGGAGTGTAGTAAAACTAAAAATGATTTCCAAGAAAGAACTAACATTGTACTACGTGAGCTAACACCTGACCAACGATGCTAACTTTAAGCCACGCGGATGCCAGGCCGCGCAGATATCTCAACGATGCCACGCAGCAGTTTAGAATTACCGCGCAGTAAATTTGGTAACATATTGCACAAAAAGGAATTATGTACAATTTGCACACACATTGTTTAAAATGAACCCACGGACCTATGAACCTTAGAGAGAACATTGCTGACTGAGTAGGTGAGTGAAAACTTTCATATAATATTCGTATGCCTGATATCGGTTTTGTTTTGAAATTCATCAGATGCATGGCGTTGCTTTCTCAAGCATGATGCTGAGACCTAGTGATAAACGTTAATAAAGGTGAAATGTTATGTTAGTACTTACCTGTCAACAGGTGGGCGAGTCCTACAGCGACTATTACAACTGGATGTTGTATTCAGTCAGGATAAAGAAATGGGAAATTATATTGGAGCAAAGGGGGAGAACTTTCAAGAAATAAAGTGACGCATTTAAAAGTTTCTAAAGTGATTTAAACATTATTTTGAAATAATTTCACTCAGAAAATTGGGAAACGATGTACCAATAATACAAAATGAAACGGAAATTTAGACATATAAATCGACCTACATACACATATACACATTGACATATAAACATATATGCAAACAGAAATCCTAAGGAAAGACGCATATAGAAAAATACTGTATTAAGTGATGTATTGAGTGCAATAGCGTATATTTTTATCACATAAAAAAGAAACGTATATATATATATAATAGGGCTGCGGATATTAACAATTTATTACTCTATCAATCCATAAAAAATTTAACGATTAAATTATTGTTTAACGGTTAATCGACCATCAATTACAAATGATTGGAAGTTTTAAAAAATAATAATATTATAATTAGCTAATAATTAGCGCCCGGTAAATAATAACAAATTTCATGACGATCACATGAACATTTTTTAAACTATTGACTGGCGGAAATGTTCAAAATTTTGTTAAAGTTTGTCTACCATAGTTCTAACACTTCGCCTACTTATCGAGCCAAATGGAGCGCGTATTAAGCTAATGGTAGTAATGGAGTCTGACTCAGGGACAGAAAATGACGACAGCTCTTCTGATGAATTCCTGCGTTACAAAATGGAGATGAAAGTTCCTGAATCCATTAACCCTCTACAATTGTGGAAACTTGATGAACACCGATATCCGATAATGTCATCCCTTGCCAAGACCGGTTTGTGCATACCAGTTACCTAAGTTCCATCTGAATGATTGTTCAGCTCGGCTGGTTATATTGTCAATTAGACCCACTCATCACTTGAACCAAATAATGTCAACACACTTGTCTTTATGCGTAGTTGGTTAAATGATGACATACAAAGGAGATATTCCAGTGTTATTTAGATTTTCAACAAGAACTTTTAATAATTGGTGCTTATGACATCATAAATATTAATTTTTGGCCTTAATCGAAATTAACTAATTAATTAATCGTTAAGTTTTCAAACGTTTACGATTAAAGTTAAATTACTCGTTATCAGCCCTAATATAAAATTAAAAGCTACTTGACAGATGTAGGACTAGACAGGCTTCTATAAATAGATTGACTTGAGCGGCTGGTCTAGTAGCCAGACTGCAATATGTTGTATACAATGAGGTAAACAATGACCCGGTACTCACAAAAGTGTGCCATTATTCTCCCAACGATATACTTGGAACGTTCACTCCTTGAAAGAAACCATCATTATTAAAAATTAACAATCTCTCTCGATCATTAGCAGCAATGCATTTTGGTTATTTAAGCCCAGTTGATCTCAACAGAACCTCGCCTTTCTTTAAAACATCACAGCAGTGACCATGGGCGGATCCATTATAAGAAACTTTAAAAAAAGAAACTGACTTCTAGAAACCAACATAGCGCATTTTTATTTTTATTTTTGTTTCATACTTTGGTCACTATATTATTCTAAGGTTAATATTTTTCCGTTTCAAAATCACGCAATTCTCATTTGTGAAGATTTGACTCTAAAACTCAACCATGCGCCGTCAATAATTTGTAAGACGCCGCTGACGACTCGCAGAGACAGATGGCTTAAAATGTAACATATTCCGCTACAGTAACGTTTCCTTATCAGTGATCGGCCTGGCGAATGCGTCTAACGCTTAAGTTCTTAAGTTATTTAAATTGGCCAGAGAGACAAGAAGAAGATGTACTTTTTCTATCCCTTTTACTTTGGCACTACTTTTAATTTTAGATTTTGGTGAAAGGTTAAGTTATAACTAGGCAATGGGCCGTCCATAAAGTACGTCACGCTGTTTTCGATCATTTTTAACTCCCCCAATCCCCCCTGTCACAAATGTCATAAATCCCCCCTTCCAAAGTACGTCACACTTTCTTACAAAAATATAAATATTTTTTTATAAACAAAATAATTGAAATTTAACATAAACACGTTGACGTCACACTTGGTCTGACACCCCCCTCTCCCCTGTCATAAACTGTCACACTTTCTTACACCCTTCCCCCCTGGAGCGTAACCTACTTTATGGACGGCCCCGAATGTGGCCAACATGAGCACAAGCGAAATATAAAATAATCCATAAAATAAAATAAGAAAAAAAAAATAAAAGCACAGCTTGTTTGGTAAGATAGCCAGTGAGCATTTATTCAATTACTATACAAATGGGTTGGCCACTGGTTTTGTCTCGAGGGCCACCTTGTGGTTGCCGACTATAAAGAAGGGCCGCAGCGTTTAAAAGAAATGATTGCATTCACAATTAAACATTACTATTTATTTGAGAAGAAGTATAAATGTTATCATAGAAATAATTTTGATTTTTTATAACAAAAGTGATAGTTTGTTAAATTTATTTATTGTGCTAATGTCGCATTATCTTGTTTTGTAAGTGTGCATTTCAATACAGGGTCATTTTATTGAGGCTAATGCACTATCACTGTAACTAGCACAATCGCAATCACTGTCACTGTCACTATAGCTATCACTGTCACTATCACTGTCACTGTCACTGTCACTATCACTGCCACTATCACTGTCACTATCACTGTCACTATCACTTTCACTATCACTGTGACTATCACTGTCACTATCACTGTCACTATCACTGTCACTGTCACTGTCACGATCACTGTCACGATCACTGTCACTATCACTGTCACTATCACTGTCACTATCACTGTCACTATCACTGTCACTTTCAGTGTCACTGTCACTGTTACTGTTACTATTACTGTCACTATCAATATCACTGTCACTATCACTATAACTATCATTATCACTGTCACTGTCACTATCACTGTCACTATCACTGTCATTATCACTGTCATTATCACTATCACTGTCACTGTTATTGATACTATCACTGTCATTATCACTATCACTGTCACTGCAACTATCACTGTCACTATCATAATCACTATCATTGTCCTTGTCACTGTCACTATAACTGTCACTGTCACTGTCGCTATCATATTCAGTTGTTAAGTTGCTTTTTGATACCCGGAGAAAATCGAAGTTCAATGCGGGTTCTCTGAATGTCTTGTTTTCTCTATTAGAAATGTATCCATGTGCTCAAACAATATAATTAATTCATAACCTTAATAATTGCAATACTGAATTGAGGCTAATATATTCAACGTTTTCAAAAAAAAAAAAAAAAGTTCTGTATGTAAATATAACAACTACAGTCTTTTAGAATCTAGTGTAACGTCAGTTGATTACCGTTGTAGCTAAAAGAAAAGATAGAAACGAAACATTGTTTTCGGCGCTATGCTATCGCCATCTAGTGGCTAAAATTAAAATAATCACATGAAACGGCTACAACATATTTTTATCATGGGGTGTTTCATAATTTTAAAAAAAATTAAATTTAATCCTTTGCTCGCTGACCACCAAGGACATCTCCGCGGACAACAGGTTGAGAACCACTGCATTAGATTACATTAAAAAAATTAATAATGAGTTTTAATACTCCTTTTGGCCCCATTAACGTGGCGCCTGTGGGCATGTCTCCCTCTGATCCTCACGAGCTACGGCACTGCATTGGCCTCTTGCCTGCACACGTTTCTGGCATATAAATGGTGTGTATATAAGGGCTCTTATCGATTAAATCAAATTTAATGCTTAACTTTTTGGAAAATTACCTAACAATTAATCGCTAATTTTGATTAAAGCTGTGAAAAAGATGTATGACTTCAATAAACTGAAAATTTTATAAAATGCCCAGAACTAAATTATTTAATTAAAAAGAATTTTTTTTTTTAGAAGATATATTTAAATATAAGTAGTTCAATTTGATGAAAATACATTAGAAAAAAATTGTATTGTCAATTAAGTAAAAACAATGTTGTTTTTTTTTTTTTTAAATATCATTTTAAAAAAAATAAAAACTGCTTATTTTAACGTTTATACTTTAAAAATCTTTTTCTTTTCTAAATGGAGAAGTTTGTAGGGGAAAAAACTATTATCAATTATAAATACTTAATTATTTATTAATAAATCGTAAAAATTGTTGTATAAATATTACGGTTGGCGAGAAATTGACAAAATACTGATAGTTTTTAGTTTTTAAAATTTATTTTCCAGGAAATCTAGTAAAACATTTCAGTAGTTTTTTGGGGGCCCGTGCACATCCATGACACCTCCTTATTATATTTGCAAAAGACCAGAACCCTCTATCTGGTATGTCTCAGGAGGTAGTTGCTTGTGCAAGCTCAAAAAGTCACGGCAGACTTTTCAAATAGTTAACACAATTCGTCCCATGGGAAAATTGCGTTAAAAACACACCAAAATAAAACATAAAATTTAATTTAAACATGTTAGTATAAAAACAACATATGACAATAGATAACAAAAGAATTTCAAGTATTCCATAAACTTTATTTTTTAATATCTTTTTACGCCTCACAATGACAGAAATCTCTTATTTACTATTGTCAAAAATTAGCAAATGTTTTCAGATTTGTTGAAAATGATGATGTTGTATTTTTACCGTCTCCTCCAGCCAATACCAGCGCAAAACTTGTTTACTGAAATGCCGATACAGACTCTACGCTTGGATCTTCCTAGGGAGAAATACGGTCTTAATAATAATTATTTAATGTCAATCGACGTCACTGAAAGTCATTATAAGCATTGCACGTATTGCATTGTATCAATTCTATTTAGAGCCTTCCATCCCTGCACACCGCTACAACACTAACACTTGCAAACATTTTACAAACTTTGAAAAATGTATTTTCCCCCCTCATGATAACTTATGCTACAAAAACATAAATATTTGTGAACTACGCAGGGAAAACAGGGACATCCGTTTTCAGCTTATTTTACAATAAAACTATAATGAAAAGTTAATGAATAATTTTTTTAAAAATTCACACTTACAATGCCTTAACCGAAATTGCTCAGCCGTATCTTTTTCATGATCTACATTTAATCTTCAGATTGATATTTGTCGGTTAGGGAGGATTCATTATGATTACATATTTATTAATATTATTGTGTTTTTACCTGAAGTGGCGTTTTCATTGTTGTCAAAATCAAATGTGATGGTAGTCTCCCCTGATGAATAAAAAAATGTTTTGTTAAAAAAAAAATCAAGGGCGGGCGGGCGGAAAAAAAACAAAAGTCAAAATGACCCACTTCCCTTGATGCTATCGAGCTAAAAGTTTTGCGCATAGACTTGTGTCACCTAACAATGAATTGTTTCAAAATTTTAGATCGATTGAATGTACTGTACTGAAAGTAATGCACTTTTAGTTCATCTCTTTGAAACTCTATTGTTCACATCCACGTGTCACTGGAGTTCAGTCCAACCATAAATTAGCCCCCCTCCCCGGTTTAACAGCAAAAGGAGTTTAGTCTCGTTCAGTCTGTAATTGTTTGTCGCGCGGTGCATATTATTTTGAATTTAATCAATACTTTTAGTTTTCACTCGTATATAAGGGATTTATAGTCACATACTTTTTTTTTCAGTTTTTTAAAAAATTTTCCGCATGTATTCGTTTCTGTGATTATATCATATGCAGCAGTAATCAGTGTCTGTGCAATTTTCCAAATATTTGCTGGTTCTCACGTTTTTATATCAGCTAGATCTTATTCGTTGTGGCATTGTATTCTTCTGGTCCAAACAACGTGAGAATGATCTTGTCCCATAGCGGACCAAAGCTACAGCCGTAAAATAGTATTAGTCTAAGTTTCAAATTTTTAAATAAATTCTTTTGTTTGTCTATGTATCACGCAGGGACCTTTAAAGTAATATGTAGTTTCAAGTACATTGTGTTACTTTGATTAGCGTATATGAAGTGTATAACAAAAAAAAACAACAACGTAGTAATGACTATTAATAAATGGATTAATTTAGTTTTAAAAATATGGAGGTTCATAATTTGTGTTTGTATGTTTTCTAATGATTTATTTTTTGTCACTTAAGTCTATAGTTGTCAGTTATGGTCCGTAAGCTGGTACAGATCGGACAATCATATTTGGCTTCAATGGCACAGGGCGTCAATTTGGGTGGGGAGAGGGGTGGGGGGCTGATGTGTGACCAGATCAGTGGACTGCGGTAATACCCAGATTGTAAGTGTGAATTGGAGGCACAGCTTCTACGATGACGCCTCTGGATCGAGTGGTCGTATGAAAGAACGTTGGAGTTGTATGAAAGAAAGCCGGAGTTGTATGAAAGAACGCCAGAGTTGTATGAAAGAACGTTGGAGTTGTATGAAAGAAAGCTGGAGTTGTATGAAAGAACGCCAGAGTTGTATGAAAGAACGCCAGAGTTGTATGAAAGAAAGCTGGAGTTGATATTACTGTAGTAAATCAAATCGAAATTTAAAAACACTTCTTAAAGAAAAATAAAATAAAGAAGCTTCTGTGTCAATACTTTCCCCCCTGCCTGATGTCTTAGTAAACTGTCGCAATAATTAATCCTTTTTAAGAGACACTTCATGAGCATTAACGTTATTTGTGTTGATTTTGTGCATTCAGCTGAACATTTTTCTTGTTGGCATGTAATTTTAAAGTTGCTTAGTTCGAAAGCAATTGTTGCCATATAAAAATGTTATTATTTCAAGAGTTCAGTACACACGATATGGACAATGATGCTTCAATGAACATCGAGGCAGAGGGGAGTCACGGGTTCTATCCCCGGTCCTGGCAAAACCCGCAAGGCATTTTGCTAGCCACACAATCCCTTGCTCGCTAGTGGTGGCTAAAAGAAACTTGTGAACGCTACTTCACTTGCCCCATAGGCCATCATATATTTTTATACCGCCGGAGAAAGAAAATATACCTAATTCTTCCAGGTTATCTCTGATGGTTTGAGCTGTTCCCCAGATGGCCGCAATGACATCACATACATTCTCTTGGCTCTCGTTATCTGTGGAGATCAGAAGTAGTTTGTTTAATGTCAAGACGAACGAATATCTTACACTTAAAGAGAAGCTTACATTTCAATAAAGAAATGAAAGAGAAACATAAGATTGGCTGTATGGTAGTGGGAGTTAGAAACAGAAGAGAAAAAAGAACTGAGAAAAGAAACAGGCACTGGGTGTTCTCTATTTACTACAAACAAGTAGGGCTTCGGAAATTACAGATACTTTAACCGATTAATCTTTCATTTTTAAGCGATTAAAATTAATTTTACCTATTAAAATTCTATTAAAATTTAAGATAACATGTATAAAAATTTGTTCCCAATTAATTAAATTTTTATTTTACTTACCTAATTTTCCCTCGTATTATTAACATACATTTAGACGTACATACGTAAACAAACAAAAAAAAAAAGGGTTTTCTTCCTTTTTTTCTTGCATAGTGGAATGAATTTGCTTTTTCACGTCACACAATTTGGGAACCATGGAATTACCGTGACTCTACCGATTTTTCGAAATAATGATTTACAAATGAACGGATATATATATATGCATTCTAAATTTATGTTATATCGAAATAAATCGATTAAATTTTTTTTAGATCAATTGAACACGTTTTGTTAATCAGTACCAGCACCGAAAACAAGTAACCATCCAATATTAGACCAAACATACCTATTTCAGCCAGGTGAACATCCTATATTTGACCAAACTTACCTATATCTGCCAGGTAAACATCCTATATTTGACCAAACATACCTATTTCAGCCAGGTGAACATCCTATATTTGACCAAACTTACCTATATCAGCCAGGTGAACATCCTATATTTGACCAAACTTACCTATATCTGCCAGGTAAACATCCTATATTTGACCAAACTTACCTATATCTGCCAGGTAAACATCCTATATTTGACCAAACTTACCTATTTCTGCCAGGTAAAGAACCTCTATTTGACCAAACCTACCTAATTCAGCCAGGTAAAATCCTATATTTGACCAAACTTACCTATATCTGCCAGGTAAACATCCTATATTTGACCAAACTTACATATATCTTCCAGGTAAACATCCTATATTTGACCAAACTTACCTATTTCTGCCAGGTAAAAATCCTCTATTTGACCAAACCTACCTAATTCAGCCAGGTAAATTCCTATATTTGACCAAACTTACCTATATCTGCCAGGTAAACATCCTCTATTTGACCAAACCTACCTAATTCAGCCAGGTAAATTCCTATATTTGACCAAACTTACCTATATCTGCCAGATAAACATCCTATATTTGACCAAACTTACATATATCTTCCAGGTAAACATCCTATATTTGATCAAACTTACATATATCTGCCAGGTAAACATCCTATATTTGACCAAACTTACCTATATCTTCCAGGTAAACATCCTATATTTGACCAAACTTACATATATCTTCTAGATAAACATCCTATATTTGACCAAACTTACCTATATCTGCCAGGTAAACATCCTATATTTGACCGAACTTACCTAATTCAGCCAGGTATTCAGCCAATCCGTTTAACAGATAGAATCCTCTGTTCAGCTCTACTGCATCGGCCTCGAGTTCACCTGCAACAAAACATAATGAGTCACTCTACAGAGAAAATGAACAATAGAGTTTAGAGTTACTAATAGTTTATCTTAAATAAATTTAAAAAATTATTAAGTGTATAGATTGATTAAGAACGGGACAATTTTTCTTTCTCACATTAAAAAAAAATTATAAGTGAAAGTAAAAGATTTTTAAAATATTTATGTACATTATTTCACAAAAAAGAGGGTCTCATCAAAGACATGAGGTAAAAAAAAAAAAAAACTGCCCACCTAATTTTCCGTGACTCTTTATGGCGTCCACAACTCTGTCAATGAGGGCGTCTAGCTGAGCCTCGTCGACTGAGGAAGACGTAGTCACGTGATTAAACAGCAGGTGTATCAAGACTAACCGTTTGAGAACCATCTATGTTCAAACCAAATTTAGTTAGTCATAATGCCAATACCAACGAATGCTCGGATTAAGCTTCATGACAATACCACCGAATTTTCGGTCTAAGCTTGTCTTCACGCACTAACGGAATAAGTGGCTACTCCAGAACCAATGCAGTGAATTAAAATTCCAGTATCTTCCCTTAAACGCATTTTCTCTAGGGGTTGTCATTTCTTAAACCGGAAGACTCATAACCCATTGTGTAATGTTACTATATTTAGACAACCTCATAGCGTAAAAATGGTTTGCATCATAAATACATAAAAATCAATAAGTTCTCAAAATTGTTAGCATAGTTAATTACGAACCAGTTATTTGTTTTTCGAGTCCAATAAGCTGTCTTAAAATAACGAAGAATTAACAAATTGCCGATAAGATCCTTTTTTTCTCAATACAACTACATATTACAACATATTAACTCGAATCTTTTATTACATTTACCCACCTATAAAAACCCGGGTGTTTCTTTTAATATGTATGGCATTTGTCCATCTACGAAAGATGATAGATCTATCTGTATCATTTGCAGCTCTTGGTGTGGCTGATGAGACCAATCATTGAGTGGCAGTCTCTTCTGCATGTTACACACACGAATGTAGTCGGGCAGTATTGCCTGGCCTTTCTCCTCGCTCTTTTTTCTAACTGGTTCTTCACTGGTTTGCTCCTCTGCTTTTAGTGATCCTTCTTTCACTATAGCCCGCCAAGTGGTCCTATCCTCAGCAAGGTTTTCCCAGTTTTGTATGTCAATGTTGGCTACTTTCATGTCTTTCCTGCATATGTCCGTGTATCTGGGACATGGCCGACCAACCGACCTTTTCCCTGTTGCCAGCTCGCTGTATAGCACATCTTTGGGTATGCGACCAGTTTGCATTCTCTTGACGTGTCCAAGCCAATTGAAGCGTCCTTGGCTTAGTATGGCAGGAATGCTGCTCATGCTTGCTTGAGCAAGGGGCTCTGTGTTGGGGACTTTCTCTTGCCGTTAGATGTCAAGGATGCGGTGCAGGCATCTGAGTTGGAAACTATTGAGCCTTATTTCACGCCTGGTATAAGTGATCCATGACTCGCATCCATAGAGGAGCGTGCTCAGTACGCAGGCCTGGAATACCTGCAGCTTAGTCCTTGATGTGAGTTTGGCATTGGACCAGACTCTTTTGTACAATCTAGCCATAACAGTTGCTGCCTTCACTATCCTACCGCTTATCTCATCTTCCAGAGAGAGGGTGCTCGAGATGTTTGATCCCAGATAAGTAAAACTGTCAACAACCTCCAGTTCAATAAACTGTCTTAAACTATCGAAGAATTAACAGATAGCGAATAAGATACTTCTTTCTCAATATATCAACATGATTTATTTTTGACTCATATCTTATATTAGACTAGTCCACCTTAAAACACCGGTTAATTATATTAATAGATCTTTGCCATTAAATAACAAAGACAATTGTTAACACGTTTATTCTTTCTCCTTACTGTCTGAAAGAAATACATTTGCCTTTTTTTTCGAGAATTATCCGTTTATTTTAAAAAAATATTATTTCAAAAATATTTTTTGCTTTCAGAAAACCTTACATGTAAGGGTATTTTCATATCTTTTTCACTCTTTTAATAGACTAATTTCATCCGAATACATGAAATATGAGAATTTTTTTATATACGTCTTTCAGATTTTGCATCAAGCTGTTTTATTATTTGTATAATCGCCGTAGTCATATTTATAAAATTAACTCCGAAATGTTTCATTCTGTCCATAATACAACCATTAAACGAAACATTTGTTGATTTGTAGCATTATATAATTAATTCTACTTTCCTTGACCCCAATGTTATTCACCTTGACCCCATTGGTACTCACCTTGACCCCAATGTTACTCATCTTGACCCCATTGGTACTCACCTTGACCCAATGGTACTCACCTTGACCCCAATGGTACTCACCTTGACCCCAATGGTACTCACCTTGACCCCAATGGTACTCACCTTGACCCCAACGGTACTCACCTTGACCAGCTTCTCCACAATCTATGGCCTTGGCACGTGCAATTATTTCATCCAGTCTGGCAATCAGTGCACTGGTGAAAAGACCTGGGAAATAAACATTTAACATTGAGTAACTCAATCTTGACCCATCTGTACAATAGAAATGGTAAGCGATCAATTCTTCTTTTTGGGTTTATACTAGGGGTGTACCGGATTAAAATTTCTTAAATATGACCGGAGTCGGATTCGGCCAGATTAATGAAGTTAAATGCAACCTGAGCAGAACCTGGAGCCGGATTTTGTAAAAATGGCCGGATTCCGGATTTTCCGGAGCCGTAGCTATGATATTTAAATATATTTTATCGCAAAACCGGATTTGGTAGGATTTATGAAGTAAAATTCTGCCAGAGCCGATAGCTCACCGGAGCCGAAATTCGGTAAACCCATAGTTCAATTAATTTTTTTTTTTTGCAATTTAAAATGTCGTCGGCTGAACAAAAACACGAAAAAACTTAGAATTTGACCTGAATCTAATGAAATAGAGCTGAAGACTCGTTCAGTGGCATTGTTATATATGCACAAAAAATATGGCGGCTGGGTAGAGAAGTCAGTAGTGTGCTCGCCTCACAAGCTGAGGGGCGTGGGATCGAGCCCACGAAAAAGCCACTACAAAAATGTTGAGAAACGACTAACGCTAAAATCGTCCTCCGCTGACCTTGAGAGGGATGGGCGCCGCCAGTGTCTACCAAACCCGAGAATGTTCTATTGGAAACATTAGAATCCCCTACGACCTCGAAAAAAAGAGGTTATGGGACACAAATTATTTTTTTTAAAAATAGAGCAAGTTGTACACACTTATATATAATGTCATATGTGATATATCTATTGATCACGTGACATAGTCACACACATATATCTAATGTCATATTTGGTGATATCTATGGAACATGTGAGAGAGACACACACATATATCTAATGTCATATTTGGTGATATCTATTGAACACGTGACACACCCACACACATATATCTAATGTCATAATTGGTGATATCTATTGAACACGTGACACAGCCACACACATATATCTAATGTCATATTTGGTGATATCTATGGAACATGTGAGAGAGAGACACACATATATCTAATGTCATATTTGGTGATATCTATGGAACATGTGAGAGAGACACACACATATATCTAATGTCATATTTGGTGTTTTCTATGGAACACGTGACACAGCCACACACATATATCTAATGTCATATTTGGTCATGTCTATGGAACACGTGACACAGCCACACACATATATCTAATGTCATATTTGGTGATATCTATGGAACACTTAAGACAGTCACACACATATATCTAATGTCATAATTGGTGATATCTATGGGACACGTGACACAGCCACACACATATATCTAATGTCATAATTGGTGATATCTATGGAACACGTGACATAGGCACACACACATATATAATGTCATATTTTCTGTGGAACACGTGTGGTAGTCATACACATATATCTAATGTCATGTTGAAAGCCATGCGACTAAGCGAAGATTCCTGCCGTGTTTTAGCCGATTTCCTTTTACTGTTTTAGCTTACACCAACATTACACTACTGCAGCGTGCTTTGATACCGCCCACGCTCAAAGACCTCATATATAATATAAATTAATGACAATTAAGACCACCATCAACACGTGATTAATGTTTTTCAAACATCTGATTATAAACTACTCACCGCCATGAAGGTCGTTGATCAGGGTTTGTATCTCTTGGGCCAAATCACTTTCCTCAACACCTCGTTTATTTGTCTCTTCTGATTGCTAGTCAAAGAGATATATAGTTTTTTTCCTGTTCATTTTAATTGCGATTATTTAAGTATTTTTTTTTAATTGAAGAAAGCAACAAAACAACAAAGATAACTTAATATAACCCTCAGATAGACATAAAGATTTATAAAAGTTATATTTTAAACAATGCATCACGGCCACGAGTCCATTTCTTGAATTATTGTCATTGACACTTAATTGATTAAAAATAAGGACACTTATTTTTTTTTAAATTAAGCAGTTAATTGAAGAATTTATTTGTCAATAGAATTAGGAAAATGAACATGCAACTTCGTATCTTCGAAATAATTCATCAGAACTTTAGAAAAAATATTGCATACTTGATAATTGTGTCTGACTGATTGAAAGTCACTAAAAAATTGTAACTTAAACTTCAATCTAAAAAGGTGATAATTTAGGAAATTAAAATAAAAGATCGTCAATCTGAGTAAAAGTATAAAAATTTTACCCCATAAAGCACGGCGTTTGTCATGAAGACGGTTATTAAAACGAAACACTTCATGGTTCTGGTTGAGCTTGGTCGCTGGTAGGCTCTGTGTATGACGGTAGATGAAGTCGCTCTGTCATGAAAGAAGGTCCCGATACCTTTTATACCTCTCGGCATCGCGGGGACGTGTCACAACATTTCTTGATGTTTGAGGACAACAATTTGATGAACAAACGACACGGGTAATGAGGTTTCACACTTGGACCGGATGAAAGTCTTCGGGGTGAAGGACTTCATCGGAGTTGTTAAATTACCACCACTCCTTCTTTTCACCCCTGATGTTGAAGTTCAAATAATAAAATAAAAACAAGTCATAAAAAATCGCGTGAGTATTTAATCGCAATTTCCAACATTTTTTTTTAAATTCAGGGGAAATCATTCTAGATTACATTAAAAGTCATTTCTAATCAATAATTATGGAACTAAACAAAACAATTGCTTGTTACATTTGCTGTTAAAATTAGGGGAGTTGAACGAAAAAAGATGTTCAAAATATTCCTTCTCAAACATTGTTCTAAATATTATTAGCTATCATTTGGCGGTTGTTTCAACTCAATAGATGTTAAGGTTGGTGAGAAATTGACACAATACGGACATTTTTTCGTTTTTATTTTTTTTTTATTTTCCAGGAAATCCAGTAAACCTTTTAGGGAATTTTTCTGACTCGTGCACATACTTGGGACATCCTTAACATATTTGTTTGCAAATGACCCGAACCCTCTTTCTGGTATGGTTCAGTAGTAGTTGCTTGCGCAAGCTTGTACAGACATCCATACAGGAAAGACTTCTCACATAATAAATAAACCCAATTTGTCCCATTGGGAAATAGCGCTAAAAGTGATTTTTTCAAATGTATATTTGGCCATAGCTGTGTTGAAACCATTCATCTAATTCATTCATATATTTCAACAAAGAGGTAAACTTGTTGTTTTGAAGCCTTTATGTCATGTGATCTCGAGAACTTTGGAAGAGTATATTTTGTCGTTCTCCCCCANNCCCCCCGCTCACCTCCCCTCACCTCTAACTGTTGTTGTCGTAAAGAGGTGTCAATAAATCTGAAACCTGATTCGTGATTGAATGCCCCACTAGGTCATCATCGACCGCCCCGCTCCCGGCTGTGTTCTCATCGCGTCAAGTCATTAACGTTTTCTTGGTCAATGGCAAGCGATTGTTGGTTGACTAATTCCCGTAGTGCACTGTGATTGATTATGATAAGGGATGAAAAGTAGCGAACATGTAGCAGCAACAAAAGAAACATCTTTGCCATCCATCAATTAGTTTTTGTTGTATTCTGGTCTTGATTAAGGGTAGGCGACAGATGACTGCTGGGCAATATAATGTTATATAACATAATAGTAGCGTTATATGAGAGGTGGAAATATAATATCACATACCATAATGATAATTATATAGTATGGCTGCCAAATATAATATCATATAACATAATGGTAATGTTATATTAGGGCTGGCCAATATAATCTGATACAACATAATGATTCGTTTCTGGAATGGTCAAATGTCGCGAAGTTTCGCAAACACACAAGACTATGTTATAAAAATAGTTTAAAATCCAAGTAGTAGATTAACCACGCAGTCTGTGTGCTGGGGCGGATCGAGATTGCACTGGGCCCCTGGCTGCCTTTCAACCTGAGGCCCGGTCCAGCCACCTTTATTAAACAATAATATTACGTTTTGGGCCCTTAAATCATTGGGGGCCCCTGGCCTTAGCCCAGTCAGCACCCCCCTTAATCCGCCATAGTCTGTTGTGCGATTACCATTTACATCTCTACTGTTAATGTTATAAAACTCTTGACTCTAGTCAGATAGATGTATAATAGCGCTGAGCGAAATTAGCCTCAACACTTCGGAATATGTTATGGTCACTGAGACGTTCAAAGAATGAATTTAAATAGTGACATTTCACCCAAGCAAAATGAATTTCTCGCATTCTTTTACATTTCTATAGATTCAATTTTATAAAAATCCGGATATATCAAATTGCCCCCTCCCCCCAATAACAAATTTGTTTAAAAAAAAAAAAATTAAAACTAGATACATTTTACTTTAGCAACACGAATTTCTCGCATTGTTTGACATTTCGTATTAATACATTTTTCTCAATAATCCGGAAACATCAAATTATTTTTATAAAAAAACAAACAAATGCACAAAAATAGTAAAACTACATACAGTCCACGCCGAAGCATACACCAACGACTTGCTCACAGATAGTGCAAAGAAGGGGGGAAAGAACGGACACAAACAGCCACAAGAAGAAATGAGAACAACGAGAGTGAACGCAAGATGAATTGCTAGTCTTAAGTAATGTATGTGCACTGTGGTTGAGGTACTGCACTCTGCACCACCCTCGCTTCATAGCCATAAGCTTTGATTACTAGATCATAGCAAGGTCATTAGTCATTGTTGCTTGCTCGCGTCATCTTTTGCTTAGCCTAATTTGTGGCGAATTATATATACAGATAGTGTATACATAATTAAATCTATTTTTATTTTTAACTTTCTTTCAAATTCAATTTTACATTTTAAAAAACTAAAGCTATATATTATATCAACCCGATGGCACACTATTTTATTATTATCAAGATGCATTTTATTTCTCCTGCTTTAAGATCTGTCATTTTTCTAGCGAAGGCTACTGACACACTGAAATAAGATATTAAATTATTAATTGAAAAAATGTCTATAAAAATATTTGTATGTCATCTATCAACAAAACGCAAATGTTTTGGAAATGAGTACACAGATCTAAATATGTTTAAATATATCAGTACATTTATGTCTCTTTAGTTGTTGCTGCGACTTCCAATTTTTAAAGTTATTTTTAGATTTTATTTTACTAGGCACGATATATGAAATGAAGCCTTGTTTCCAGTAACTATTTCGCTATTGTGAATAGTTAATATGGTTATTCTCATGAAGATGTATTTGATGTGTTCTACTAAACTAAACACTTATTCCTGAGGCCTGAGTTTAATCTCTTAAGGCCTTGGCTAACACTTGGGCAACCTGCTCCATCTGCTGAGCAGTGCCTTACAACATTGCCTTCGCGTGGGACCCTTTTGCCTCCCATACCTCCCCGGCTATGTTTAGCGTGGGACAGGACGTAAGCAGGTGTGTGACCGGCTCAGTGGCTTGTCTGCAATGGCGGCAGTTCGAGTCCCTGTTGTGGTCTAGCCGGTTAA
The DNA here is from genome assembly GCA_002072015.1 of Radix auricularia. Lineage (NCBI taxonomy): Eukaryota > Metazoa > Mollusca > Gastropoda > Lymnaeidae > Radix > Radix auricularia. The sequence continues at coordinate 328,640 of MUZC01004792.1, read as the reverse complement.
AGTAAGAGTTGGTTGGGCAATGCTCGGTGCGTATTTGGGTCACTAAACTCTGGTTCTTACGGTTTAGACCTCACCACTGGTTCCGGAAAAGGTTGGCCTCTACCCGGCCCGGAATATGAGTAAGATGTGGACCCGGCCACACCTAAAACTAACAACCCTGGCGAACAACGCCATCAAAAATGCTTAACGCAACCGACACACAAAACTGAGTACGAGTGGCGTAGTGTAAAGAATTCGACTCACCAGTCTAGTTCCCAGGGCAAAGGTGAGTGTATGGCGACAAGCACTCACCGGAAAAGGTAATATGATGAGCCCGTTTCATTCATTAAATATGGCATGCAAGGACACAATGATTTCCAAACCAAAATTAAAAATAGATTAAATTAAATTGAAATCGATTTTGACCAAATCCACACACACACACACACACACACACACACACACACACACACACACACGCACCACACACGCACATACACACACAGAGAGAGAAACATACACACACAGAGAAACATACACAACACACACACACACACACGGAGAAACATACACAACACGCACACACACACACACACAAACACATACAAGAATTTATAGAGATTCATCACGAACATGGTTTAAAAATAAATTAAGATGGGAACAAAGTGATATCCTCTGAAAAGTAAAGCTATATTTTAGTAACACAATTTTGTCGATACATATAGAATAGATAGTAGATCTAATCCTAACGCATTCTGAATAAAGTTCATCATTAGAGAAATGTTTCAAGTGCTGTTCATCTTGGTTGTTACCTTCGCCTCTAGCGGTACGCTTTTTTATTTTATAAATAAGGCATCACACGTCACAAAGGTCGGAAGTTTTTGAACTAAATATATTTCTGCTGTAATCTATTAATTTTTGGAAACATGTAAATCAGAATAAAAATAAATACAGAACTTTCTTTACTTTAAGTATTTTGATTTTATTCATTTATTCCCAAATGTAATAGTTTTATGCGTTAATAGATAGATAAAAAGTTAGACAATAGATAGATAAATAATTAAATACATAGATAGATAGAAAGATAGATAGATTCACAGATACATAGATAGATAGAAAGACAGACAGATACACATATAGACATGTAGATGGTAAGATAGATCGATTGATAGATTTATAGATCGATACATAGATAGATAGATAGACAGATAGATAGATGGACATACATATAGGCAGATAGACATGTAGATAGATAAATAGAAAGAGAGATAGATCGATAGATAGATAGATAGATCGATCGATAGATAGATAGATAGATATATAGATAGATAGATAGATAGATTAATAGATAGATAGATAGATAGATAGATAGATAGATAGATAGATAGATAGATTTGTGTGACTAGTCAGTATGTCTATCTATAAAAACATGTTTTATCGTAATAGGTTTTTTTTTAGTTCATTAGTTAATCACTCTTCAAGTCAGTGGTTAGTTGCTGTTTATTACATAAAACAGTCGGTTAGTCAGTGGTTAGTTGTTTACTAGATAAAAAGTCGGTTAGTCAGTGGTTAGTTATTTACTAGAACAAACAGTCGGTTAGTCTTTTTGGCATCCTTCTGTCTTGCAAGACGATGGTGCATCACTTCGTGTGGCTGTGCAGTCCAATGCTTGAGTGACATTCTTTACCACATTTTATGAACACGAGTTTTGCGCTTATCAGTGTGTTGGCATTTCTCTTAGCTCTTCTGTCTGCAGCCTCCTCCATTCTTCGCTACTCGGCTGTTATGACGCCCTCTTTTACAACTGTGCGCCACGTAGATCGTTCGTATTCAGGCTGCTTTCAATGTCCCTTTGGCAGACATCGCAAACGTGGGTGAACTGTCTTTCTCTTTCCCGATGCCAGTTCACCATATAGGAGGTCCTTGGGAATGCTGCCAAGGCTGATTTTTTAAAAATGTCCTATTAGACAAATTTTCGTTACTGTCAAGACAGACAGAGATGAAATCAATTGCAATACCCAAGAATTTTCTTGTAGCCATCACATATAACTTGGCATTTTTCGCGTCCCTGATAGCAATAACACTTGCCTTATTGAACAAAATTAATTTGAACGACTCTCAAACTCGTCCCTTGATTTTCTCAGTTACTCTTTTCCTCTCCTCTCCTCTCGTTATTTTTCTCCAAGTCTATACTTTTCATCTCTTTTCCTTTATTTTTAAAATATTTTTCTATGTCTTCTCGCTATTTCGCTCTATTTCTCTCTTCCCCGTCTCTCTTTCTTTCTCTCTCGTTCTTTTAGTTTTTACGTGCTTACATTGATTTAAAATATAAAAAAGACATTAATATCCGCTCATTTTTTAACATTGCTTTGAAGCTTTTATTTTAACCTGTTAGCACTCCATTTAGTGACAATGATTAAATAAATGAATTAATCGATTAAAGTTGATCCTATTTTGATACCGCCTCATTCTGAACATGTTGATAAATCTGCAGACAAAAGAAAAAAGTATTTAAAAAAAAATTAGTTTGACCACTTAACATGTAAGAAAAATCCTACATAATATTATGTATTCGACACAAGACAAACAGACAAGACTGGCTTCTTTCCACTGGATTGTTTCGTTTGTTTTTAGTTTCCCACCAAACTGATCTCAATACGTGTACTAAAACTACAAGCGCTTGCCACTTTTTATCGTACCGAGGCAGCGTTATCGAGATGCTAAAAGCACACAAACATGTTAATTTTAGGATCACTCTTCTAACATCCGTTTCTAAGACTGACTTAAACAATACTTTAGGTCCTGAGGATTTTATGTTTTATAAATATGATATATCGAGGAATTGGGGCAGGAGTTAGCGCGTTTAGGGGGAAAAAGAGGGTGGGGAGAGTTACCACATTTATGACGAAGTGTGACGAGGGGGATGGGGGAATTTAAGAACTGTGACGTCACGTCAAAAAAACGCTACCATAAAGAAAATTCAACATAAATATTCCATTTCTTTATAATTATTTTTGTGACTTTTTAATTGGATTCACGCATGATATATTAGAGTGCAGCCTTACACTAAATTATACTAAAATGATGATAAAGTGATTGAATCATCCTCATTTTCAAACAGAAAACACCGCTTTTAGGGGTGGAGTGTCACAGCTTGGTGAAGTCATAGTGGAGGGGGTAGTTAAATTTTTGTGACGAAGTGTGACGAGAGGGGGGGGGGCTGTTACAATGAGCCAAAATCGCTGTACGTCATTTATGGACGACCCTTTAAAAGATTTCTTTTAAAGCTAATTACCGCCACTTGACTGCTTGTTATGTAACTTCCCAGATGATAAGTTTCACGGAAGGCCGCCGCTACGTCTTGAAGTGAATGACTTATTGTCTTCTTTAGTTTATTACTTGACAAGCCCCAACACCCCTCGTTATTATTATAGTGTAGACAAATACCTACTCTAAGATTCCGTCCTGCGCTAGGTGTTGGCTGGTCTCCGCGTTACAGACAGTCTTTTGAGACCACTTCGATGTCGTCCAAGCCGAACCTTGCCTTACCGATACCTGACACCTTTGCGTCAAAAGATAGTCGAATGTCTGGCCCAGTATGCAACTGAATACATTTTTTCTGCCAAGTGTCTATTGCGATGGCGTATGTAAACCATAACGATACCTGAGAGATACAGAAGTCATCCAATCATATCAAATACCGAGTGCTCATGCGCAAACAACATTGTGGGACATTATCAAAAACGTTTATTTTTTTAAAAAAATCATTACATAAAGTCTTAAAAACGCGGACATGGTTTGATAAAGGCAAATTTGAGGCCGAGAAAAAACTAATAAAGATTAAAATTAAAAAAAAACAAGCAAACAAACAACAAGATTGTTGAAAAAAATCTTGGATGTACTTCAGGTAGAGATTACAAGTCAACACCATCAACTTCGGTACTGCAGCCAGGACCAGATTACGGGGGGGGGGGGGGTGCTGATTGAGTTAAAGCCAGGGAACAGGGAGCCTATTGATTTAATACTAATTTAAGATCCACGCAATTAGTACATTGCGAAATAAAGTGGCTTGACCATACCCCAGGTGGAGTAGCAGCCAGGCGCCCCATGAAATCTTAATCAAACCCTGGCTGGGGCCCATGCAAAACCTTGTAGTATATATATACCACTTCTTCGTAAACTAGTTTCAATGCTTTTTTTTTGTCTGTTGATTTGGTTTGTTTGCTTAAGATAAATTTTCGTGACTCAAAGAATCTTTTTAAATCTGACAAGTCCGGATCTTATCTTCTTCAGTCTGACCAGTCCGGCTCTTATCTTCTTAAATCTGACCAGTCCGGCTCTTATCTTCTTCAGTCTGACCAGTCCGGCTCTTATCTTCTTCAGTCTGACCAGTCCGGCTCTTATCTTCTTCAGTCTGACCAGTCCGCCTCTTATCTTCTTAAATCTGACCTGTCCGGCTCTTATCTTCTTCAGTCTGACCAGTCCGGCTCTTATCTTCTTCAGTCTGACAAGTCCGGCTCTTATCTTCTTAAATCTGACCAGTCCGGCTCTTATCTTCTTAAATCTGACCAGTCTGGCTATAATCTTCTTCAGTCTGACCAGTCCGGCTCTTATCTTCTTAAATCTGACCAGTCCGGCTCTTATCTTCTTCAGTCTGACCAGTCCGGCTCTTATCTTCTTCAGTCTGACCAGTCCGGCTCTTATCTTCTTCAGTCTGACAAGTCCGGCTCTTATCTTCTTCAGTCTGACCAGTCTGGCTCTTATCTTCTTCAGTCTGGCCAGTCCGGTCTTCATAGCCATAAAACCACATTCGTCACTAACATTCTCGATAGAACTGTTGGGCTTCTACCACCCGCATCTTAGCTCGTCTAGATCTATATATAGTTGGTTGTGATTACAATGATTACTCAACAATAAATTAAAAACTTTATTTAACGTTATTTCAACCTCCATTTCCTAACACAATGAATGCTCCCTTCAAATCGTTTCAACTAAAAGAATTAACCCAACTTTCATATAATATAATTAGAAAGTGGATAAAGTCAATATTGCAATTATTAATGTAGCTGAAAAATAAAAATAACAACAACACACTGAAGGGTTTAATCCCCAGCATCAGGTAGGGTACGCGCTCGACTGGCGTACCGATGGTCACGAGTTCGAATCCACGCGAAGTCGAGGATTTGTTCCCGGGGCCTGAGGAGTCCCCGAGTCACCCAGTTCCGAATGGGTACCTAACTAGAAAATAGTTAGGCGGCTGGGTAATGCGTGGAACCCTTAAAGCCGTGGCCTGTGACCGCTGCATCACTTACCAACAGATCATTTCTCATGGTCTGTGGACGCAATTATCTTCTGCATAGATGGAGTGTCTGTATATCTAAGATAAGATAAGACCAGTTACACACAATATACATCACAATAATTACGCTTTCTTTACAAGCAAAAACATTAAATTAAGCCCTACAGTCAAACGGCCCAAGGTTTCAATTCTTAGCACTAATAGGTTCAAATATTTGCTATAATATTTTCTATGATATGAATTTATCATTGTGAATTCTAGAGAATTTATTTTTAAACACACTAACAACAAACCCTCTAATAGTTGTTTTCGGATGCGGGGATTTCCTTGGATAAATATGTTTCAAGTCTACAAAATTTACACTAATCGTAGCGAAAGGCTCATACACCATGGAAAACGTTGTGTTTTATTATTACTTAAATACAAGCACGAGGTTATTGTCATGCAGGGCCGGTCTTTCGCCACTGCTACCTATTTGGCCGCAGTTCTGCCCCGGACTTTCATAGAACCCGTCTATATTAATTTCCCCGTATTATACTGATTAATTCTTATCCCTACCCAGACTGGGCACCGCTGAATCGGTTTCGCACACCATTCCGCATACCCCCCTCCCCCGCAATAGCTAAGATCGGACCTGATGTTATCTATCTTTAGGAGCCTCTTGGAAGATTTTCGGCACTAAATCTAAGGCCTTACCCACGAATCTCCAAACTCGGTCTTGTAGTTTACAGCCAGAACGGGGTGGTCCATGGGGTTTTCTTTTTCTGTGAAGGCGTAGTATTTGAACCTCAGGCTTTTACCAGTGGGCTTGAACAAAAGAGATCTTAAAGATGAGGTATGTCCACCTTTATTGTATGCTACACTCATGTGGAAATCTGAGGAAGAAAACAGCAACTGTTTTTGAAACTTTTTTATTTGACGCACAATATTTAAAAGGTGAGCAATGTTCATTCCGAGGCTCGTTGGTTTTTTTTTTTTTTAAAAATCTACGCGGTAATTTTTAAACGCTGCGTGGCGTGGGTCAGATATCTGCGCGCCCGCACAGCCGCGCAGCTTAAAGGTAACATTGGGGTGGAGCGCTGATTGAATGTTGCTACAATCGTCAAAACGCGCTACGTCAGTCAGCGGCCTTGGTAGTGTTGTTAAATAAACGATGAAATATTGACCATTCAAAACGTTTTATGTAGACAATAAATATTTTAAACATTTGAGCTCGTTAGAGAACATTTTGATTCACTAGGGTGAAGTGATTAGAGGCACGCTAGTCACATGACCTCACTGGGGTGAAGTGATTAGAGGCATGCTAGTCACATGACCTCACTGGGGTGAAGTGATTAGAAGCATGCTAGTCACATGACCTCACTGGGGTGATGGGATTAGAGGCATGCTAGTCACAAGACCTCACTGGGGTGAAGTGATTACAGGGACGCTAGTCACATGACCTCACTGGGGTGATGGGATTAGAGGCACGTTAGTCACATGACCTCACTGGGGTGATGGGATTAGAGGCACGTTAGTCACATGACCTCACTGGGGTGATGTGATCAGAGGCACACTAGTCACATGACCTCACTGGGGTGAAGTGATTAGAGGCACGCTAGTCACATGACCTCACTGGGGTGATGTGATTAGAGGCACACTAGTCACATGACCTCACTGGGGTGAAATGACTAGAGGCATGTTAGTCACATGACCTCACTGGGGTCAAATGATTAGAGGCACGCTAGTCACATGACCTCACTGGGGTGAAATGATTAGCGGCACGCTAGTCACATGACCTCACTGGGGTAAAGTGATTAGAGGCACGCTAGTCACATGACCTCACTGGGGTGAAATGATTAGAGGCACGCTGGTCACATGACCTCACAGTGGTGAAATGATTAGAGGCACGCTAGTCACATGACCTCACTGGGGTGAAATGATTAGAAGCACGCTAGTCACATGACCTCACTGGGGTGAAGTTATTAGAGGCACGCTAGTCAGATGACCTCACTGGGGTGAAGTGATTAGAGGCACGCTAGTCACATGACCTCACTGGGGTGAAGTGATTAGTGGCACGCTAGTCACATGACCTCACTGGGGTGATGGGATTAGAGGCACGCTAGTCACATGACCTCACTGGGGTGATGTGATTAGAGGAACACTAGTCACATGACCTCACTGGGGTGAAGTGATTAGAGGCATGTTAGTCACATTACCTCACTGGGGTGAAGTGATTAGAGGCATGCTAGTCACATGACCTCACTGGGGTGAAATGATTAGAGGCACGCTAGTCACATGACCTCACTGGGGTGAAATGATTAGAGGCATTCTAGTCACATGAACTCACTGGGGTGAAATGATTAGCGGCGCGCTAGTCACATGACCTCAAAGTTGTGAAATGATTAGAGGCACGCTAGTCACATGACCTCACTGGGGTGAAGTGATTACAGGGACGCTAGTCACATGACCTAACAGTGGTGAAATGATTAGAGGCACGCTAGTCACATGACCTCACTGGGGTGAAATGATTAGAGGCACGCTAGTCACATGACCTCACTGGGGTGAAATGATTAGAGGCACGCTAGTCACATGACCTCACTGGGGTGAAATGATTAGAGGCACGCTAGTCACATGACCTCAC